>VSMD01020009.1:0-44462 GCA_008750895.1 Mirza zaza | reverse complement strand
CATCTACCCAAAAGAGCATAAGACATTCTATTATAAAGACATCTGCACCCGAATGTTTATAGCAGCACAATTCACTATTGCACGGTCATGGAAACAACCCAAGTGCCCATCAATTCATGAGTGGATAACTAAAATGTGGTATATGCTCACAATGGAATATTACTCAATCCTAAGAAATGACAGTGAGCTAGCACCATTTATGCTATCCTGGATTAAGCTTAAGCCCGTTATCCAAAGTGAGGCGACACAAGACATGGAAAATGGGCTCCACATCTACTTGCCATCAAATTGGTACTGACTGATTTAAACTTTGGTTTTCAAATGGTGGCAATGCTCACCAGAGATTCGGTGTGTGGGGGGGCACCCAACCTTAGGGATGAGATGAGCATTTTGGAGGGGGAGGGCATACCTCTAACCCTTCTAAGGGAGAGGCAAAGATATACAATGTAACCAAAATGTTAAAAAAAAAAAAATTTTAACAGGTGGTGGGCAGGCAGGTGTGGGGAGGAGGAAAGGGGTGTGTGCTTCCATAATAATAAAAAAAAAAAAAAAAAAAACAAAAAAAAAACACCACTGTTGTATTACCTTATTTATGATGTTTTTTTACTATAGTTTATATAATTTACACAATATAAAATGTGCAAATTCTAGGTGTTGAGTTTGGCAAGATTTTTACTCACTTGACTCAGTTGAACACACCTGGCCATCACCACCAAAATTTAATTGTGAAAAAATTTCATCACTTGAAAAAATTCCCTCACCTGAAAAAATTCCCTAGTGCCCCTTACTAATCTCTCATTTTGCTCAGAGACAGCTACTTTTTGACTTCTGTCATCATAGGTCATATTTTCCTGTTCTTGGGCTTCATATAAATGGAATTATGCAAAATGTATTTGTGTGTGTGAGTCTTCATGTATGTTTATGTTTGTGTGTGATTTGTTTAGCTCATCCTATTTTTTAAATTCAGCCGTATTGTGATAGACATCCATAGTTTGTTCCTATGAATACTATTTTAAAATATGAATATACCAACATTTGTATTAATTCTTCTGTTTGTAGATGTACAGTTATTTCAAGTTTTGGACTATTATGAATAATAATGTTATGAATATTCCTATATTTTTGTGGACATATATTTTTATTTCTCTCATATAAATATCTAGGAGAACAATTTCTGAGTCATATGGTAAATATATTTTTAAATTTATATGACACTGCCTAATAGCTTTGTCTTCCCACTAGCAGTGTGTAAAAGCTCCAATTGCTCCACATCCTCACCAAAACTTGATATTTAAAGATTTTTTTAAATTTTTGACATACTAGTGAGTATGGAGTGATTTAAGTTGGTAGTTTTAACGTGCATTTCTCTGAAAAGTAATGAAGTTAATTAAGCCAGTGTTTAACAATGTGCTGCTGGCCATTTGTATGTCTTCTGTTGTGAAATGTTGGTAAAAATCACTTGCCTCTGTTTTTTCCCATGCTGCCCATGTTTGGAGAAGCACAGCTCTGAAAGTAACACTCTGACCTCATAATCAAAACCCCAGTTCTTGACTGGCTCTGCCTTGAATCATCTATGTAAATTTTGGGTTAGGTTGACTTATTTGCTTTTTCATCTAAAGAATGAAGGTATTAACCTAGATCAGTTGTTCACTTTCATCCCCTTCTGTGAAAGGAAAACCAAAGAGGGACATAAGGAAATGAACAGTCATTTTCTGGAGAACAAATCCTCAGGAAGATCTGAAAACAAATGCTTCAGGCTTGCAGGATTTTGCATCAATCCCTATATTAACATGTAGTGCTTCAATAATTAAAGACTATTTTTGAGTGATTGAAGAAGCCAATATGTTGAGAGCATTATTGAACTAAAGCCTTTCATCATATTTACTCTTACTCTCCCCCTAGCCCAATTTAAAAAGTCAGTACTCCCCAGCTTCCATAACTGGGGCAATAGAGTTGGAGGGAACTACTGAGGGTGCGGATGTTGAAGTCCTAAAGTGCCACCTCCTTCTGACCTCCTCTGTGAAATAGATGAAAGACCAAAATTGGCTTATGGAAGTGGAGCTGTGAAGATGTGGGCTTTGCTTATCAGTTGAGACATCAGGGTGATGAGAAAAAACCAGATGAAGGGAAATAGCTCTGTGTGTTGGGGGGATGAAGGTGAGAGGAAGGAAAAGTCATGTTTTAACCATTTTTTGGTGGTACCTCCATCAGTGGCAGCAGCTATACTGACTGGCGTTTGTACAGTCCTGGACTTCTACTCAGGCAGGTAGTTAGTGGTACAGAACTTGTACTGACAGCACCATTAGTGGTACAAAACTTGTGGGCTCTGAGTAATAATGTTCATTTTCTGTTTGTTTCTGCAGCATTTGAGGTAATCTTATTGGCTTCTTGCATTACTAAACCGTGACCGTCCCAATTTTTGTTCCTCCATTCCTTTCACTACATTTGTAAATAGCTATCTGTTTCAAATTACTTGCTTTTTCATTTCTAGTTTATTTTTAAGTTACTTTTATTTGTATATATCCATGGGGCACAAGTGCAATTTTGCTACATTGATGGTGCATTGTGGTGAACTCAGAGCCTTCAGTGCACCCATCAGTGGAACAGTACACCTGTACCCAACTAAGGGCCTTCCATCATCCACCCCCTCTAAATCTCCTTTCCCTCTAAGTCCCCATTGTCCATCATCCCACACTCTGCTTCCATATGTACACAAAAGTGCTTGTTTTTAAATACCCAGACAGGCTTTTGCTTTCCTAACACAGAGCATAAAGAGCAAATAGGAAGATTCTTACTTATGAATTCTCTTCAAGGGGCTCCAAAAAGTTAAAATCATTGTAATAAATCAAATCCTGGAAGGAAACCCCATTAGCTTCTTTCTTTTGGGCTTTAACATCATTTAAATTCTAAGCACTTGCTCATACTCTAGAATAGGAGTCAGAAAATATTTGCTGTACAAAAGGTAGTAAACATTATAGACTTGATGAGTTATACCATCTCTGTTGGAAGTATTCAACTCTGCTATGATATAATAACAGCTGTCATAGACAATACATAAAAAAGTGGGCATGGCTGTGGCCCAATAAAACTTTATTTACAAAAACAGGCAGCAAGCTAGATTTGGCCCATGAGTCCTAGTTTACTGACCTCTGCTCTAGAAATTTGGAAATGCAGGAAGAGAGGTTGGACTTAATAAGCACTAAGAGGAGACAATAATTCATTTCAATCATTCATTGTTATTTATTTATTCAGTTTTCAATTCATTCTTTTACCAGTTTACTCTAGGTAACTGGGATAAAATGGTGAATAAAATATATGCATTTCAAAAACGAAATATTTAATTTCATAGATGAAAGCATAAGAAAATCTAATTTTCAATAACTCTGGAAATGTCCCACAACTCTCAATGCTAAGGATTTTCCTGTTAACTTTTCCCCAATCCTTCTCAGTGTTCCACCTGTCTTTGTGTAATCCTGTCATGACTCTAACTTCTACTTAAGTTCATGCAATGAAAGAACATTCATTAGATGAACGAGCATTAGCTTTCTAATCCAAGTGCATGGCTTTAATCAGCCCTGGGAAACATTTAAGACACAAAAAGCCTCTAAATTACATTATCCCCTGGAAAAATATATCCTCTCTTCCATATATAATACAATTCCATTGTTCTTATCATGGATAAAACAGGAAAGATATCAGTAGAATGCTTTCATGTATCCTCTTAAATAATGCCTACAATTAAATGTACCATATACATGATTGAATAAAATTTCATTTACTTTCCAGCTTTCTCCAAATAACATCAGGATTTAGAAGATCAAAGAAACAGGCCATTTTGAGTCTTGAGTTTTTTTGTTTTTTTTTTTTTTAAAGCACTTGCATTTATCTATCAAGGATAGAAATATCTTTCATTATTCTGAAAAATAATAGTGGTAACAAAATTTTCACCAAATTCATATCAAATCCAATTTTAATACAAACTTCTTTACAGAATTAGTTTCTCCCTCGTCACAGTATGGTTTCCAAAATTATAGTTTTTTTGTCTTTTCTTAATTTTTTACACCTTATTTGAAAGTCAAAACAAAGTTATAAGATTAGTACAAAGAATTATTGTATCCTCACTTACTCAAAGAATCTACTCAAGTTTCATCAGTTATCCCAGTAATATTCTTTATGACAAAAGGATTCAAGCCTGTACCACTCGTTGCTCCAAGCTGTCATGTCTCCTTGATCTCATTGAATTTGGACTTTTTACTTAGCCTCTCCTAAATTTTCATGGCTTTGATATTTTTGAAGATTATAGACCAGTTATTTTGCCGGATGTCTCTCCATTTGGATTTGGCCAGTGTTTCCCCATGATTAGATCTAGGTTATGTATTTTTGGCTAAAATATCACATTAGTAATGGCATGTTCTCATTGCCTCCTATTATGGTGGCACACGATGCAGATTTGCCCCATCATAGGTGTCAACAATTTTGATCACTTGATATCAGCCAGTTTTTTTCTATCTTAAAATTACTTTTTTCACCTTTATAATGAAAAGATATTTTATGAGAAGATTCTTTGACACTATGCAAAGTTTTGTAGCATATCCCATTTTCATCTTCTTGTATCCATTGACTTTTCTTACCCAAGTTAATACTTTCTGTGATGGTTGTCAAATGATTTTTTTAACTTTATCATTTCATCACTCTTCATATTGTTGTTACATAGAGCCTTGTCTTCTCATCTATTTATTCATTTATATTATTGAAGACACATGAACTCCTATTTTATTCAATGAACTATAATCCTTAATATCATCATTTATATTGATGTGCAAATTATCCCAGATTTCACCGGTATAAGCCCCGTCAATGAAGTAAGAAAATCTATCCAAAGGTGCACAGTAAGTAGGTACTAGGGCCAGGAATAAAACCTGGGATTCTCACCATGCTGATTTCTAAAATATATAGTTAGGCTTTTTAGAATAACAAAATAAATGTGTTCTGCTTCTGTGAATATTCAGAGTTAAGCATTCTGCATTATCTGATCTTTAATTTACAGAATAGTTAGGATTGTGTTAAATGAGCAAAAGCTATTGCCTCAAATCACATCCTACTTGTTTTGCACTGAATGTTTATGCCCTTCCCCCCAACCCATATTGAAGGTCTAGCCCCCAGTGTGATGGTACTTGGAGGTAAGGTCTTTGGGAGGTAATTAGGTTAAATGAAGTCATAAATGTGGCACCCCCAAGATGAGATTATTGTACTTATAACAAGAGGAAGAGATCAGAGCGCTCTTTCTCTCTTTGCTATGCAAGGACACAGTGAGAAGGCAGTGGTCTGCAAGCTAGGAAGAGAGTGCCCTCACCAGAAATTGAATTTGCTGGCACTTTGATCTTAGACTTTTAGCCTGCAGAACTGTGAGAAATAAATATCTGTTGTTTAAACTATCCAGTCTGTGGTATTTAGCGATAGCAGCCCTAGCTGACTCAGACACTATTTTAGAAAAATTAATACTGACATAATAAAAATAGATTTAAAATAATTAGATTAAGATAATGGGAAAAAACCAATATTGGCCCTATAAAAATCATCAAGAAATGTCATGCACATACTTTTTTAAAACAATAACAATAACTCATGTTGTAGTTCTTTGAAGTTTAAACATACTTTCTGCCACATGCTCTTATTTTGGAATTGATAGTGTTTGTACATTTTCCTTACAGCTTAGAAATGCTAGGTTTTCATAAAGAAAATCTCCCACTCCAGTCAGTTAGGCAGATGCTGCAAAGTAGAAATTCAAAGATAACAACTAGATAAGGAAGAAGATCCGATACTGGTAACTTCCCCAATGTCATTCTTTTCTGCTACCATTTGCTGATGGAATCCAACCTGCACTTATGAAAAGTTGCATTGCTATTTTGGGCAATGGAATCAGAGTGAACCATCCTATGGGAAGCTGGTAAATGCTGGATCTCATTACAAGAGACTACAAGAGGGCTCTCTGCGTGTTTGCTGCTGGTGCTGGCTTCCAGCTCTCTGGGTTGGCAGGTCTACATGTCCCACATATCTGTATGTTCAGCTGTTGTTGCTGGTCAAAAGCCTCAGATTTCTTCTTCAGTGACAGCAAGGGCAATTGAGGACTTTGGCCAGTGGTTACCACTCTGAAGTCTTACTAAAAGGCAGAAATGGAAAGAGGACTATCTGGAAACAGACAAGCCTAAATTGGAATCCTTATTCTGCCACTTCCTTGTCTTGATGCTTCGGGCAAGTGATTTTATCAACCTGAGACTAATTTTCTCATCATTTGAAAATATGCACAATGCAAGCAGTAGCTTTGATTACTGAATGTAGTATGAGTCATTCATAACTGGTGGTAGATAACTAAGATAGAATTTTTTGTAGACCTCAACATGTGTAAAATCTTTGGAAAAGGCAAGGTGTGCATTGTGGTGCCCTGAAATATCTTGGATTAAAATTATAATAAATAATAAGATGGTTCCAAAATCCAAAGGAGAAAGAACTGGATTGATTATAGAATGTTTCCCAAGGATGATACCCAATTATATGGGCTAACGGGGTTGTGTGGGATTTGGATGGCTGGTGAATGGAGGAGGGAAAGCAGTGGAACATTCTAGGTCTTTTCAGATAAGTTTAAATGACAATCATTTGACTATCTATTAAGTATCAATAATTATTTTGACACTTCAAATTTGACATTAAAAAAGGTAAGCTCTGTGTTAGTTTCTGAGACTGCTATTACAAAGTACCAGTCAGTTTCTGAGACTGCTGTTACAAAGTACCATCAACTAACTGGGTAAAAACAACAATTTATTCTCTTGCAGTTACATAGGCTAGAATCCTGGAGTTAAGAAGTCAGCAGGGCCACATTCTCTCGAAGGCTCTAGGGGAGAATCCCTCTTTGCCTCTTCCTGGTTTCTGATAGTTTCTGGCCACCCTAGGCATTCCCTGGCTGGTAGCTGCATCACTCCAATCTCTGCCTCTGTTGTCGCATGGTTCTCTCCTCTGGGTGGCTGTCTCTGTGTCTCTCCTCTTCTTATAGGATGCCAGTCATACTGGATTAAGGGCCATCCTACTCAAGTATGACTTTATCTTAATTTACATCTTAATTACATTTGTAAAATCTTTATTTCCAAAAAAGACAAGGGGTTAGAACTTCAACTTTTTTTTTGTTTGTTTTTGTTGGGGACACAATTCAATCCACAACAACCTCCCTCCCCTTTAGGAGTTCACAGTGGGAGACACAGGCATCGGGGAAAAAGATAATTGCAACATTGTGCAAAATATACTGTTAGAGATTTGTCCAAGGTGCTATAAAATAATATAAGAAGAGTGTTTACTTAGATATTCTTGAGGGGATTGTTAGGCAGACTTTCCCTGATGATGTGTCAGCTGAATTCTGAAGATAAGCTGGAGTTGGACAGGTGAAGAAATGCAGAAATGTCATCCCGAGTAAAAGGAATAACACAAATTGTGCACACAACTGAAAGTAAAATGTTACCATTGACGAAGTAATGAGAATCATGGAAAAGGGAAAAGATAACTCTGAGGACCTAGGTGGAATCAGAACATAGAGGGCTTCATCTTATCATTGTAGGAAACTTGGACTTTTATTCAGTCTCCCCCAACATCCTTATTGAGTGCCAACTAGAATAGTGTGTACCACGGTATGGTCAGGTCATTGGTGGAGGTTAATGACATACAACTGTCATACTACAATGATTATAATGGACAAGTGCATAAATTCACAGTACTATGTACAAAAAGTAGAAGTGAAAAATAATATATTACCAAATTGCATATTTTTGGAGTCCTGGATTTTAAATTGAACTGCCAATTCATGCAAACATTTCAAGGTTACTTGAAAAATTCAAAGTGAAGGTTCTGATTCTTGGATACTCATTGACATAAAGGAAGACCAGAAAAAAAAATGATTTGTGGCAACATGAATTATATGTCAATCATAAACGTAGACATTTAAGCTGTGAGCTATAATGGGCTACTAATTTTTATTATTAAGTATATTGTTATAAATATGACAGTGATGACTATCTCTGTTCTCAAGGATTTTAATAAACAGATTCCAAAAAGTGTTTCAGGAATGATAATATCTACCCCATACAGAATACATTAGCATATACATCCTTGCTCAGGAAACGCAATTTCTCCTCCCAACCCAGTACTCCTCCTTCATAGGGACAGGTAGACATTCCCGAGAGGGTCTAATTAATAGCATTTTATATAAGTCCTTCCTCCAAACAAAATCATTGTCCCTTTGCTATCAACAACTGGCTTTCTGCAGTGTGTCAGTTCCAAGGAGAGGAGGGCCCTAAGGAATAAGAGGCCTATAAGCAATTCACTGAGTGAACAAGGGCTATTTGAGGTGCATTCCTTTCTGCTGAGCTTGGTGTCAGGAAAAGGCAAATATGCTTTCCTGTAGCAAGACCCTCATGCCCCTGCAAGGGCTTGAGCAGGGGCTGGGAAGGGCCTGTAGCAAGGGAAGGACTTGTGGCCACTTGAAGTGCTGAAGTCCATGTCCCCAAACACTACTTAGAAAGGACCTTATTTTTGGCCTGGTGCCCTTCTCCAGTTTCATTTCCACTGAAGAGTGGCCCAAACTCTGTGACCTCTTCCATCAACACTTGTGGTTAAAATTAAGTTGCAGAGCCTCAGTGAAGAATGAGCTCAAGCCTTTTCTAAAACCTATTCAGCCATCATTGAGGAGCATCCCTGACCAAGCAGGGAAGAAGAGAGAAATTCTCTTAAATAGGATGCGCATGTGGAAGCAAAATAAAAGAGATTTACATAAACCCTGTTAGATGTTGTGGGATTTAAAGGTGAATAACTTCAAGGAGCTTAAACTCCAGTGGAAAGTTGAAACTTACATAATGAATTCCACTACAAAGCATTCTATGGCAAATGATTTAGTAGAGTGATTAAAGACAGAAATAATAACAATAGCTATTATCTATGCAGCTCAGATTGTATTTACTAGCCTGCTTTGCTTAGTTGATCTTCACAACATCTCTATGCTTTGAAAGATGGTGCAGTTCAGCATTTTCCCATCTGAAAGCTGAAAAAAACTGAGGTCTACCCAGTGCCAGTTGCTTCTCAAGTCCAGCTTTACTCCTGCTCCTCCTGTGGCTTGGTGATTCTTGAGAACCATGCCTCCACAACTGTCTCAATAAACTCTCTGTTTTCATTTGATTGAAAAAAAAGAGAGAGAAACACAGAGGTCCAGAGAGACAAAGTGCATTGCCCAAATTGAAAGTATGAGGAAATGAAGTAAGTCTCCTGCTCATTTCAAAACAATTTGCCAGCATTCCAAATAAAATAGTGTGCTGGATGAAGAAGAGTTGCATTTTGACTGGTGTTAAATAGCAGAAATTCGATGGTGTTTATAAGTAGATCCTGGTGGTCTGGATTACAAAATCTATAAGATTTTATGGTTTGCCTCTATTCATCTGTCTAGGGCATAGGCAGAATATTAAGTAACCCAAGACAAGTTTTCCAAATAGTTAGAAAGGTGTCTACCTTTACCTCCACCCACGTAAGTGTTTATATATAATTCTATCTAGTCATTGCTATTTCTCAAATGCTTTTTCATCCCCTGTAGTCCTTGCTTATACCATTGAAGATAAGTCCCATGTGGTAAGTTATTGGGTATCTCCTTTTATCCAGTCAGGAAGCTGAGTCAAAGGAAAGCAAACCTTTTGTTTGGGAAGATTCTGGAATGTTGAAGCAAACATGAAAATCCAGGAAGGAAGTTGTCTTTTTTTTAGATCCTCTTACCTGTAGTCAAGTGCTGTGACTAACTTCCTGAAAATACTTACAGACTCTCTTGTAGACAGAGCCAGGGACATTTTTTTTTTTCTGTTACTATTTATCATAATTAAAAATGCCCTTTTTTGCTCAGCCACAGATAAAAGACTAAGTCCATAATCTACAATATCTGCTAAGAAATCCTATCAGTTTCCTCAATGGGAAGCTGTCTGATTCATCAGTTAAATCTGTGTCTTCATGCTAAGTGTATATGACATAATAAGGGATCATTGATTATTTGGTGAAGAAATAGATGTCAAGGAATGAGTATTTTAATTGCTTGATGCTATTTAAACTGCCCAGAAATATGAGATAGGAGACACACAGGATGTAGAGATGCCATTTGAAATGCTTCTAATACCTGTCTTGCATCAGTATCTGCTACAGATACTGAGGGCTGAACTAGTGTTAGAAGACTCAAGTTCAAGCCTGGCTCAACCACCAATCTAGGAGAAACATCTTAATTTGTCTCAGCCTCAGTTTCCCCTCATAAATTCCCCCCGCCCCCCCCAGTAATACAGAAAGGTCAGATAAGAAATTTCTGAGATCACTTCTAGCTCCAAGCGCTTATTAATGGTCTGTAATAGAAATCTAACTTAATTTGATAATAATTTCCAAGTGTTTGCACTTTCAAAGAATTAATGATCATTTCAAATAAACATGTTATTTTTAGTTTGGGCCCAAAGGGCTTCCCGATAACCACATCTGTGGATAATTATTACTTCTACTTATTCTCAGGAAGTATGCTGGCGTTGGCTTCCTGCTTGAAACATGCCTCAGCATTCCACGCTTCTTTATGTCCTAACATAGCATCACTATTGAATTCTAAGTCTTACTCAAAGAGAGGTAGTGCTGGAAATGATAAGTCCTGGAAGACGTAATAGCAGCCCAAGAATTAAGTGGCCCTGAGCTATGTGATCTCCAGCACTTTTGTTCTACAAGGTGGCTTAGCTTAGATCAGAGTTAGCTCTTGTCCCTATGATTTATGGGCTGTCTTCTTTCAACACTTGAGAACAGTTACCTGATCTTTGGAAAATGGAAAGGCAGATAAAGCAATAACTTTGACAGCTCAAATGCCATTTTGTTGTAGGCTATTGCCGCAATGAATTGTCATTGAATGTCAGAGAATAAGTGTCGCAATTGCTTGGTGCTATTTAAACTGCCTAGAAATATGAGCTATGAAACATAGAGTAAGTGGAAATGTCATTTGTGATGCTTCTAATACCTGACCTTCATTACAAAGTGCTATAGATTACAAAGGACTGAACTAGTATTAGAAGGCAAAGGTTCAAGCCTGGCTGGATCACTGACTTTGGCAAAACATCTTAATTAGTTTGGGCCTCAGTTTCCAACACTAACATAGAGGTAGAGTGGGAATGAAACTATTTTCTAGAGTATTCCTATTATGTGATAGGCATTTTATTACACTTTATTTTATTTAACCCCTTGTGTAATCTATCATGAAGGTGTTATTGTCCCTATATTTGCTTATCAGGAAATTAGGACTGGGAAAGACTTGATAACTTCTCCAAGTTATTATCAGTGAAGACAGAGACGTACTTTGGGCTCTGGTCTTTCTGACTTATAGCCCTTCCTCTAGCAGCATGCTACCTCTTATATGAAAAAACCTCCTTTTAAAAATGAAATTTTTCCAGTCTCAGATGAACATGAGAATCAGAAATAAAAATGATAAAATTACATCTATTAACTTGATGTATTTTTGCCAAGAGAAAAGCATCAAAGGAAGGCAAAGGGGAAAGATATTGAATTTGTAAAATTGATACCAAACCCTTTTACAATTAAACCAGAAAATGTGTTTTCAATACAACCTAGCCTTATTCATGAAGAAAGTAAAACATATTTGTTGTGGAAAACTTAGGGGGAAAAGAAGCAAAAAGAACAAAATAAGGCATTCCTATATTTTCAATTTTTAAAAATTTATTCCTCAATCTCTGGAGTAGGTATAACTTTCTATCCTTCACATTTATCCTTTCATGATGATATGTCATTTATTTGGATTGCATGGATTTAAAATCATTGATAAACTAGACATAGGCTAAACTACATCTGACATATAAGTGGACTAGAATAAATATTTGTTGAATGAATGAATTAATTATATAATCTGTGAACAATGGAGAATTTATAAACCTTTAGGTAAGATTCAACATATAGGTTGAATGCCCATGGGTTCAAAGTCCACCCCAAACCATAGAATGCACAAAGATGAGATTAAGGATAAGGTGCCTGACTTCAAAGCACTTGAATTTAAATAACTCTACTAAGAAACAATATATTAATAAAATGAACTAAACAAAATGATTAGAATAACAAATGTCATTAAACACTCTTAATGCTTTACACTTCTCAGTCCCAATAAATATGAAAGACTTATGCATTTAGATATGAATTTAATGAATCTGTTACAAATAACCTTTTAGATTGTGTTACAATGAAGATATTGTGTTTATCTGTTTGAAGATAGTCTTCTGAGCATGATAACTAGTGCAGACTTCCAATCTCTTTGAGCTTCCCTGTGTTTACATTCTCAGGTAAATTTATTTCCCCATTCTGGCCTTCACTTTCTTCAGGAACTAAAAGAAGTATTTTAAACACACAGGATGTTTCAAGGGCATCAGCTTGGGAGCTGGAAGTCTCTTCTGTCTCCAATTCTAGCTCTGCCACCACTGCATCATGAAGCAAGACACATAACTGAGATTTAGGTAGGCTACACTGGATCAGTGTTTCCCAAACTTCAGGCAATTAGGTACCATATTCACCATTTTGTCAAACTAATATGTCACCAAGCAACCAACTCTGTGGTCTCTATGTATCTGACTTTCTTAGAACTGGCTACCTTGCCCTCTAAAGAGAATATCTGCCCAATCACTGTCTAGATGTTTTCATTATATTTTTCTAATAGATGTGCAAAGGTAAAAAGGGAGTGATCCCTTTCCTCCCCATCATAAAGGTCATGCCCAACGCCCCCATAACAAAAGAAAGGTTAATAAGAGAAAAACAACACAGATTGATTTAATCATAGTTTCATGTGACATTGGAGCCTTCAGAATGAAGACAGACACAGGGAAAATTGTCCACTTTTAGGCTTAGATTTGATGAACAATGGACAGCTGGGTAGAAATATGATTAGATAAAAATGGTATAATCTAATTAATGCTAAAAGGCTGAGTGAAGAAACTCAGCAAGCCCTGTCCAGATTCTTCTTGGTCTTTCTGTGCAGCTTTACTTCTTTCCAGATATGAGGCAATACTCTTTCTGGAATGGGGGTCTTATGATCTACTACCAAACAAGATAGGTCAGAGAATTTCTTTATGGACAACTCTTACACAGAAAGATAGGGTAAGGTTAGAAAAATGTTTTTAGGTTATATGGCTAGTTTTGGGGAAAGGGGATTCTGATTTCTAAGACCTGCCTTGAGGAAGAGGAATTCTAGTTTCTATGGCTACCCTTGGGAGAGAATGGGGAGGGATGTAAGAGACAGGAGAGCAGGAGAGCAAGAGAAGGTCAGAGAGAAACTTTGTTTCTAAGGCCTTCCCTTGGGGTATCATTTTCTGAGCACCAATTGATATTAAGATATACTTTAAACACAATCATTAAATTGGAATGTGTATGTGTGATTACTAAAATCACTATGATTATTACCATCTTCATGACCATGCTTTTGGACCAAGAGGCATAGTTGAAAACATTGAAGAGCCATTCTAGGATCCCAAATCTATGCCTAGATGATCATTAGTGAAGATTACATGTAAACTTCTAAGATTTCAACATTTCTTTATAGTTGAACTATTTGTCATTATTACTTTTACTTATTGTCATAAAAATCAGAAGTTATCCATATATTTCTTTCTATCCATTTATCTATCATCTATCTAGCATCTATCTTTCAGCTCTTAATCTATCTGTTAATGTACATCTTAATCCATTATATTCTCTGCCTTTTGCTATTTTTGAAAAAATATTGGGCAGATCCCACCACCATTTTCCTTTAAAAACTTAAATGTTTTAAATTATTTTACTTTTTAGTTTCAGCATATTATGGGGATACAAATGTTTAGGTTACATATATTGCCTTTGCCCTACACAAGTCAGAACTTCAAGAGTGTTCATCCCCCACATGGTGTGCACCGTGATGAATTCATGATTGGGTGTGAATATACTCATCCCCTCCCCCTCCCTCCCACCTGCCCAACCCCAATGAATATTATTCATATATGTGCACTTAAGTGTCAATCAATTAATACCAATTTGATGGTGAATACATGTGGTGCTTGTTTTTCCATTCTTGTGATATTTCACTTACAAGAATGGGCTCCAGCTCTATCCAGCATAATACAGGATGTCCTAGATCACCATTTTTGGGGGGGGAGCTGAGTAGTACTCCATGGTATACTTATACCACATTTTATTAATCCACTTATGGATTGATGGGCACTTGGGTTGTTTCCACATTTTTGTGATTGTGAATTGTGCTGCTAAAATATTCAAGTGTAGATTTTTTTAATAGTATGTCTTTTTTTCCTTTGGGTAGATACCCAGTAGTGGGATTGCTATATCAAATGGTAGTTCTACTCTTAGTTCCTTTAGCTGTCTCCATACTACTTTCCACAGAGGTTGCACTAGTTTGCAGTTCCAGCAGCAGTGTATGAGTATTCCTGTCTCTCCACATCCACACCAACATTTATTATTTTGGAACTTTTTGATAAAAGCCATTCTCACTGGTGTTAAATGATACATCATTGTGGTTTTGATTTGTATTTCCCTGGTGATTAGATATGTTGAGTATTGTTTT
Organism: Mirza zaza; assembly: GCA_008750895.1. Classification (NCBI taxonomy): domain Eukaryota; kingdom Metazoa; phylum Chordata; class Mammalia; order Primates; family Cheirogaleidae; genus Mirza; species Mirza zaza. Next base: position 29,821 of record VSMD01020009.1, on the reverse strand, counting down.
CATGTTTCCTGAACTATCTTCTTTTGAAAAGTTTCTGTTCATGTCCTTTGTCCACTTTTTAATGGGGTTGTTTGATATTTTTTCTTGCTGATTCTATATAGATTCTAGTAATCAGCCTTTTATAGGATGTGTAGCATGTGAATATTTTCTTCCATTCTGTAGGTTGTATTTTTGCTTTAATGACAGTTTTCTTGGCTGTTCAGAAGCTTTTTAATTCAATCAGGTGTCATTTATTTATTTTTGTGGTTCCTGTGATTGCTTTTCAGGTCCTCTTTATAAATTCTTTGTCTAGGCTGATGTCTGTAAGGGCTTTTCCAACATTTTCTTCTAGAATTCTTATGGTTTCATGCCTTCAGGTTAAGACTGTTATCTGTTGTTAGTGGATTTTGTGAGTAGTGAGAGGTGCAGATCTTATTTCAGTCTTCTACATGCGGCCATTCAATTTTCCTAGCACAATTTATTAAATATTTTTGGAGCACAATTGACCATGGATAACTGAAACCATGGATAAACTTGGACCACTGTATTTTTAAAGATAATTTGAGTCACTTTTTAATCACTTATAACCAAAAAGATATAAATAAGACTGTAACAGAGACTTTACTATAAAGAGCTTACAAATTAGAAGGGAAATCAAATTTGTAAACACAAAACTGCTACTCTTTGGATGCCATGTTAGAGAAATCTGTAGAATACACTTTTGGAAGGGAACACACACACACACACACACACACACACTGATTTAGGAAGAAGCATACGAGATGGAAAAGGAGGAAAGATGATTGATCTGTGTTTTGAAAACTGGACAGGATTGTTGAGTAAAATAAGAGGATAGAGGTAATTTCAGGAAGAAGGACTTGCATGCTCAAAGGCATGGAGATATAAAGGGGCCATAAGTCCTTCTGTAGGTCTGGTTGGTGAACTGGCTTTGATGAGGGGATGTGAATGGAGGTTTAAGAAATAGCTGATATCAGGTCTTGAAAACCTTAAATGGCAAAGTCAGAAACCTGGACATTGTCCTGAGTATGAGGTAGAGGCATTAAAGAATTTTCAACTGTGGAGAGACCTGATTGCCTATGTCCTTCCTAAAGTTCACTTTGGGGAGGATGGATTGAGAGACAGGAGTAGGAAGGAAGAAGAAAAAGGCCACCTTTGCATTAACCTAAGTGAGAGACAAAGTGAGATTACAGGAAGCTTACAGCAGTGAAAATGGGAGGAAACTCTAAGGAGATATATTAGAGATCATGGTCATTTCATGAATTTCAACTACCTATTCTAATATCAATAACCTATTTTGTATTTGCTAATTACTCTTAGGATGCAGTAATATGTATCACTGTGATTACAGATTCTGCAGTCAGACTGAATGGGTTTATACGAAGCTCTGCCACTTACTAGCTGAATGATCTTTGTCAATTACTTCAACTCCCTGTAACCTCAGTTTCCTCATCTGAATAATAGTGATGATCTTGATATTCATATCATGCTGTTGTGATAATTAAATGAATAAATACAAATGAAGGCCCTAGAATTATGCCCAGCACATATAAAGCATTCAAGAAAATGAGCCATGAACATTTTACTCTGTGTTCATTATTGTATCCAATCTTTACTGCAGGTGGGTATCATTAATTACCACATCTCTTTGATTTTTACAAAAGGAGAAATTGGGGCTCAGAGAAGTCATGTGATTACTCAGATATATAAAGGTAGCTAGTATCACAGTTAGAGGTAATCAAACTCATTAGTTTACCTCTCAAGTCAGTATTTTAGCCTATGATGTATTATCTTCCTTCTGACGAAAGATTTCCCTATGACTCTGAAAGAATTACCTGTTCTTCTTTTAGAATAACTGTGTCCTTCACAAAGTCACTTTCCAGAAGCCCATATTTTTCCTAATCCTTTAGACATGATTCTGATGAAGACCTAGAACAGGGTGCTTGATAGCTAATTTTCCAGGTCAGATTTTCAGTTTATCTGGCAGTTACAAAGAAGTTTCACTAAGAGGTGGAAGTGTTAGAAGTAGCCCAGGTGCTAAGGATTTACTAGTTTAAGGGCAGTAGTCTGGTAGAGTTAGTGGCTTCATTGCTGATTTTGCTGTTGATGATGATGATTCTATTATCAATCAATTATTAATAATTTCTCATTTCTCTTATCAACAGAGTTACAAAGCAAAAAATATACAGTAGTGGGAGCTCATGACTCTCTTACTAACTACTAGGAGAGTAGTTAAGGCCAAATCATAGAACCAAACCAGTCTAGTGAGTTTTTAAGTTATCGTATGTCCTCTTGTATGTTACCTGAAGTCCAAGGCATTGTCTGAGGGTGGCAGGTCTGAAAAGGTCAGATGGACTACCTGATGGACACATGTATTCCAATCAGAGTCTCAGTTTCTTCACATCAGGCCATCTGGCCTTAAGGTTTATATCCTCCCACCACCCCTCTCATAGAACTTTAGCCATAGTAGCTTCCTAATAAATATTTGTTATATAAAAGAATAAAGAATAAACAAAGATAATATTTACAGAGTTTCTGTTTGGGGTGATGGAAAGGTTTTGGAAGCAGATACTGGTGATGGTTGCACACCAGTGTGAATGTACTTAATGCCATTGAATTGTACATTTAAAAATGGTTAAAATGGTGAACTTTATGTTATATATATATATATATATAAGTTCACAAGAAAAAAGATTAAGTAGGGAAGAAACAAATGAGTGAATGAATGAATGCAAGGATGAGTAGAATGAGGGGCAGGTGAACACACACAAATGAACAAGTGAACAAATGACTGGATTTCTCGTGTGTTTTCAAGAATTAAATAATTTCCATTGAATGTCAAGTGCAAGTCTTGATCTCACACAGCATAGGACTCTGGAATACTCAAAGGAAAAGAATAACTATATTGTTTTATTTAGAAGAACAGCTGTTGATCATGAGCTGTAAATTTTTTCCTAATGTAATGGTCATTGAGAGAGAGCCCTAATACATCACAGAGTTTAGCAGTGCCAAATAACTGTATCCTTTTAAGGGCCTCATGTGGCTGGACTGCCAGCAATGCTACTAAAGTGTTTGGATGAATCCTCAAGCCACTCAAACTGGGAAACTGTGGTGGGCTGGACTCTATGCGCTCAGACCGAGAAACCTTGCTTAATAATCTTTCCTGTTAACAAAAACACTTTCTCCAATAAAGACACCAAAGACAAGGCTATAAACTGAAAAGATTAAAATAAATTGCAACTCATTCATATAATAAAAATAAAAATAAGACAACTTAGATCCATGTTGCATCTTTACCTCACTATCTGGCCACTAGTCAGGGCAAAAAGCTCTTGGCGAGAAGGTTTGGAATTTTACATTTGTCATAAATACCCAGGTCACCACCAGCAGCTGAGGGGTGGTCATATTTCTATGAAGGGTTGAGAAGAAAGGGTTAATGTTTCTCCCTGATGCCACATGATCCTTATGCCATGGATGGTATTTTAATCTGCAACCATCTTCCTCAGAGACTTTTACTTAATTACAAAGCCCATGAGAGGCAGCATGATACAGTGGAAAGAACATGGAATTTGGAGTTATATGAGTCCAACTGGAGTTTGGGGCCATTTTGTGCTGTCACCTGTCAACTCACTTAGATTTTCCAAGCCTCAGTTTTATTCTTTTGTAATGTGATTAGAGAAAGCAATACCTATCTTTTAAAGAGAAAGTACATTAAACACTGAATATAATATAAACTCTGAATATGCACGATGGACACAATAAATATCCATCCTATGATGTTTACTGAAACAATGGTCTACAAATTAGAAAACAGTTTTAGTGATGATTCTCTCAATAACTCTCCAGTGACACTGAGAAATTCATTTCATCTCTCTAGGTGTCAGTCTCTGTTTGCATGAGTAGATGGGACCAGATGAGTTTTAGGATCCTCCTTAGCTCTGAACAAGATCAAGGATTCAGAGTGGCCTTTCAATTTCTTGGATTTTATAGTCGACTGAAGTGTGATTACACCAACAAGAAGAAGGACCTTAATTTTTTTACATGGAGACCAAAATCTCCTCAATATATACCAAAAGACTATTCCAAGGGGAAGTATATTTCTTCTGTGTAGTCTGTCCTTCAATCCAATCCTCAAGCAATTTAAGGTTGCCTAGAATGATGGCTGCCACTTTTCAATTAGAATGATGTTTCTTGCCATCAGAGTCTCTGGGGTGGGGATGGTGATCACAGAGAGAGTCCATAATAGCCCACAGAAACTGAATGGATGGAGAAAATAGTGAGGCAGTCACTCCATTACCTACACAGCCCCACAAATGTTTGAGTATCATCTTGATTCCATCTCGTTTACTCCAATCCATTTAATTCATGACTCCACCAGTCCTGTTAGATCTGATGTCTAGATGTCATTGGAATCCACCTGGTTCTCACAAATCCCCACTACCTAAATCCAAATCTAATTTATTTCCCACTTACACTACTTTAATACATTATAACTGGACCTGTAGCCTCTGGTTTTAGTCATTTTCAAGTGATTTTCCAACCATTGCACTCCAGAAAAGCCTTCCGTGGTTCCCCATCATCCTTAGGGTATAATCCAAACTCCTTCACTGAAGGTGCTCATGAGGTGCTGTACTTCAGGCCTCTGCTTACCAGTTTTCACCATCTCCAGCCACTCACCCCTTCCCATAGTTAGTTCCAGCCATCCCAAATTTCTTACCAGTCCTCACATCTGCCATACTCGGACTTAATTCCTGGTCTTCACATACTTGCTCTTCCCTGCCTGAAATACTTTTGCTCTTTCTCTGTTTTCTCTCCCCACTCCTCAACTTTCTACCACGATAATTCCCACCAATTTTTCTGATAGTACTTAAATATCATGACTTCTATAGACTATTATTTTTCCCAATCCATCCTCTTCTTCACTTCCAGACTAGATTCCATGGTCCTATCTGTTCTCATATCACTTTTCTAGAGTGCCCTCTTTTGTGTATTTTATTGCCATTGTCTGTTTAATTGCCTGTATCTGTCTGCTAAAGTGTAAGCCTGGCAAAAGCAGGGATTCTGAGGGCCTCGTTCCTCATAGGGTCTCCAGGCACAGAGCACAATATGTAAATGAAGTAGATACACATACTTGCATGAATATGTGAATGATAAATAGGACTGAGTCTTGACTACAGTGCTTACTTATTTTCTTTTCTTTCTTTTTTTTTTTTTTTGGTCTTGGACAAATTGCTGAAATTCTTGAAACCATACTCTTTTCAAAGTAAAAATTAAAACAAATTGCCCAGTTTTTCTGCTGCTTGATGGAGAGGAATCTGTGAGATCAGGTATGGGAAATGTGAAAACAGTGAGACGTGATATGGACAAGTTGGGATTGATTATTGTTATTCTCTATGTCCTTCCTCCAGTGAGGCATATCTATTTCAATCCTAGAAGAAATATTCACAGAAGGACAGTGACTCTAAATTCCACGTAGTATAGTTTAGGGAAATGGCTAGCTTACCGATTGCTTAAAAAACAGTTTCCCTGAATTTGACTTTGATTTGTCAGGCCTATTAGATTGTACCTTCCAAGAAGAGCCATTTGTTTTTGAAAACAAGTTGTACTCTATGTTCTGCTGTTACTTAACTCACCAGCACCATCTGCTCTGCCGTTATGCCCAATTTGAATCAGGAGGGAAAAGATTCTTTCTGCTTGTGCATCCTAAGGAAAATAACAGGCTCTAAGAAAAGTCAAGAAGGTAGAGGATATTAGCAGCATGTCAATTGGGTGATTTTTGACCCAAGTCCCATTTTGTCAAGTCAGCACTGAGATGAGAATTGGCCAGGAGCCAAGGTGAGTCAAGCTCTTACACTCTGGGCTCTGTGCTACCATCCTAGGCAAACATGCTGCAGAGATGACAACTTTGTTTGGCTTTTAAAACAATCTTCTGGATTCCAAAGAAAGGGCATGTTGCTTCATATCACAGCTGTTGTGGCTGAGCAGAAGTGACAAATTTGGTACATCTGTCTCTAGGTATTTATGCATTTATATCAGAAATGCACCTCTATAATCTTATGTGTGTGTGTGTGTGTGTGTTTGTGTGTGTGTGTAAAAGAGAAACAGAGAGAGAGAGAGGGAGAAATTGTGAATTTTTCTAGGGTGTAACAAGTTTATGTATCTGTGCAGAGGATGATGCAAATGGAAGGAGTGGACAGTCAGAAAGAATATATGCATGAAGTTATAAGCCAGCAATGCAGAGTGCCTTCCAAATATCCCGCAGCCAGACTCTGATTGAAGCACTGTTCTTTAGTTTCCAAAAAAGGATTTATTTCTTGGAAACTACAAATGCAATAAAAGCTGACCCTCAATTTCCTATAATAACAACAAGTTTCAAGCTTGGCATCCATATTACTAGGGACAAATTGTGCCTATCAACCAGAGGAATCAGAACCAGTACCCACGGAGGCTGTTCTCAATTCTGAAAAAGATGTCCTTCGAAAGTGACTTGAGCTCTCAGCTGTGGCTTGCATTCTGCTCTCCCATTGAGCTGTCTGCTTGTTCTACCAGCTCCTTCTCTTGTATCTCTCCTTATGCTGAGGCCAGGGAGAAGTTGACTTCTTCCTGCAGAGACTCCCAGGGAAGTCAATTTCTTTGCCAGGTTAATTTTTATGTTTATTAAGGATATGTCTTGGGCTGAAACCGAGTCATGCTTTTTTTAGTATACAGTAGGACAGTCTGATTATGCCTGTACTAGCAAAGATGGTGATAATGGCAAAATGGAGTGAGAACTGAATGGATGCGGCTCTTTTCTGGAATAGGTTTCTGGTGACTCTTGGGTATGATTTAAGCTTCTTCCATAAGAGAAGTCTTTTATGATAAATTTAGAAACTGTTTTATCTTCTAAAGAAACTAAGATTTATCAATACTTTCCAATCCCCCGCCAATGTTATAAGTATTATTAATACAGAAAAAGAATTGTACTAACAATAGCAACTCATATTAATCACATGTGTCCTAAATTGTGGCGGATACCTGGTGGAAATTATCTTTAATTTTCCCAGAATTCTCCAAGCTGTCTCCAGGCCTTCCATGCATGTGATCTTATTCTCAATTCAGTACTTTGCAGAGAGTGATTTCAGATCAAGGAAGAGAGGCACCTTTGGATTGCCCCATGTGATAAGTGTTACAGTGAGGATACATGAGGACACAGGAAGGCACCCAAGTTATCCTAACAGATGAAGAACCAGGTATCCTTGGGGACATAAGAAAGCATTAGGGACATCATCACTGACCTAGTAGCCCCAGATCAAATCTTTTGATCTGCTGTTCTTACGCCTCAGTTGCTCCTCACTTCTGGTGCAGCCTCATGTTCAATCCTTCCCAAAAAAGAGGATCTAACTGAGCTCTTTGTCACTATTCAAGAAAAAGTATCCCTATTGGATAGAGTTTTCCTTTCAGGTTTCCATACAGAACATGTAATAGTCTAGGCTAGCCGATGTTCTAGCTACAAAAACCCTCATCTCAAGTCTAGTCTGTCATGGCCAAGGTTATTCAGTTCCTATAGAACAAATCATAGTTAAGGAAACTCCTACAGATGTTTTGTTTGTTTGTTTGTTTTCTGGAGAGGTTCTTGAGGTTTTATAGCAGCATGTTAAAAACCATTTGGAAATAAAGAAACATAGGCTCATGAATTCAAATGATTCATCCAAGGCCACAAAACTAGTCAATTGCTTTACCTAGATCTGAATCTAGGTCCATTATTTTTCTTTCTTTGCTTTTAGCATCATGCTTTACTATTAATTTGATTTTGCAATGGTCATTCATTGGACTATTTCTATTCCTATGTTTCTAACACTTTATTCACTAAAGATTGATAGCAGTCTTTTCCAATAATAAAGTGAAAGGATGCAGAAATACTGATATAGAGAAAGTAGAAAATACACAAGATAACAGTGGACTAGAGGGTGTCTTTGGGAAAGAAAAGATATCTCCAGGAGCCTGGAAATGACCTACTTGCCTTGTTGTAAAAGGAAGAGGAGAAACCCAGAAGCATATCCAAAGGAAGGTAGCAAAGGACCATTCTTATAAATTTAATGGTTAATAATAAGTCAGGTTCATGGGATAGGGGACAAAAACTACCATAGTAGAAATTCTCTTGTCCTACACTAGCAGATCATGGTTGGCTGGATAACCAAGTTAGTAAAAATGAAAAACATAAAATAAAAACATAAAATGAAAAACATAAAACATGATACCAATATATCTTAATTCATTTTAATGTAATGCTAGTAACATATACTTATTGATTAATAACTTGCTTTAGGCCCAAGACTTTCTTATTCAAGTTAGATACATTAATTGGAGTGCTATCCTGCGTTTCTTATAGAAATATTATGTATGATCTAGAATTTTAGTTTATTTAAAGTGAAAGTCAAACTTGATGATTCTTAGAAAGTAAGTTGGCCACAGATCTTTCATCATGGCTTCTCAATTTTTTAAAATCATTTCACTCAATTCTAATTTAATTACATTATGCAGTTGCTTTTAAAAAGCAAATTGTACCTATTGATCCTTTCCAATGCATTCTACTTAGTTTTCTTAGCATTATAGCAAGGATAATCCTTTGTCCGTATTCATATTTTATCATTTTATATAATATTTAATTAAAAAACATAATTAAAATAACAAGTACAGCTGGTATAGCCAGGTTTGGATAAAGACACAAGTGAATCTTCATTAGTAAATAGCTCAACTGGGGGAAGCAACGTGCTAATGTGCAACAGAGAACAGCCTGTTACTATGGATGTTGAGATGCCAATGGCATCAGTCAGTAATTTATAGAGAAAATGGAGAGCATCGACTAATTTGTCAAATCACTTGTGTGGAAGTTGGATAAAAGAACTTCCAATGTAGTTGATTTCATGTATTCTAAAAGAGCTAAACTCCATTAGAGATAAAAGAGATAAACTCCATTTATCACAGAATAAGCATTAAGAAGGCATGTTGCCTGGCTGAGGAAAGCCAACTAGAAACAACCCCACACACCACTCCTCCTTAAATGCGTTATTAAATATATTACAAGGTCAAGAATTTGGTGGCATGGAGAAGAAATTCAATTTGTCATCTTTATATATCAATTACTAAATTATTGGTGCATTTTCAAATTATATTAATTTATATGATTCCACAGTAAAAATATAAACCCTGTAGTTCAGATATTCCCTGAAGAGTCTTGGGTTTGATGTGGAAAACAAAATATACTATATCGGTTAATAGTCAACTGGCTGTAAGTGGAAAACTCAAACCACACCGAACCAAACCTGGGGCTAAGTAAGGACATACACGCACACAATTTTTTTTTCAAAAGAGCTCAGTCTTTTTCAAGAAATCTAAATTATACTTAAACTACCAGCCTTCAATGTGAAAGTCGTTCTAAGAAGGCTTCCCAGATTCCCATCCACTTCTGTCATGTTCTGTATAATTCTTCCCATTGAGTGTGGGTCAGTCCTTTGAATACGATGGATAGCTACTCCATGATGCTGTTACATTACATAAGACTCTGCCATAGCAGATTGAAGAGAAATTCTCCTTTTGGCTTTAAAGAAGTAAGCTCTCAGGGCCATGTGGCTAGGACCTGAGTGAGGCTGCTAGGGCTGGGAGTAACGCCTGGCCAATAGCCAGCAAGAAAAATGGAGCCACAGTCCAGCAACCATAAGGAGCTAAATTCTGCCAACAGTCTGCATGATCTTGGAAGAGGACCCCAAGTCCCAGATGAGGTTGCATCTCCAGATGACAGGCTGATTTTAGCTGTATGAGATCTGGAGTAGAGAACTTGGTGGCAACCTGTGCCCAGACTCGTGACACACAGAAACTTGAGATAATAAATTTGTGCTGTTTTAAGCCACTAAATTTGTGGTGCTATTATGCAGCAACACAAAACACTCTTGGTAAAGATGGAACTCAAGAGAACTTTGAAGGTCTTCAATGGTGGCTATTTAAGAATATTCTCTCTGAGTATTATCATCAGTAACTCCTAGTTCTCACAACACCTAATATCTGTTTCTCTTGCTTCACAATTTCAAGAGAGAATACAATTGATGTAGCTGGTATCAGGTGATAATATATGAACCTCTCAGCTATAGCTAGGAGTAGAGGCAGGGGGATTTCTGTAGAACAGGCACCACTACTGGATGAACCACTTCAGTATATTAGGGGCAGCTAACAGAGAAGAGGGAAACATGAATTAGGAAGATCCTCAAGAAACGTTTGCTGCATGGAAACTTTGTATTTAAGAGTATATTCTGAATATTAAAGTAAGACACTTAAAAGTCTTACAGTGGTACCTGGAAGATAATGGTTAGTAGATGTTAACAATTTTTATTCATGAAAAACCAAACCCACTGGGTGTTTAACCACTTCGGTACGAGTGTTGACTATAGTCGATAGCCACAGATGAACGTGCCCAGTGACTTTAGCTGACAGCCATGATATGACTTTTCTAATTTTTCATTTATCAAAATAAAATTGTGAACATTTAAAAATAACATAATGAAAACATATATGTATATGTTATCTATTCTGGTTTACATTACAAGTAAAGCTACCTGTAAAGTAAAACAAGCTTTCAGTGCTTTAAAGCTTTCCTTATCACACAAGAGCAAAACGGATTAGTCGTCAAGGCACAGCACAGACTACCGTGCAGACTATGAATGCTGGCTGTGGGCAAGGTTTCACTGCCAGTGAGCGTGATACTGAAGTGGTTAAGATCTTCAGAAAGAGTCCTTTTTCTTAGGGTCAGTATCTTTCTGTCAGTCTTAGCCTGTTCCAGCATGCGAACTATGGAATATAGTATTTTCCAACACTTCCTGCTATTTCTCTCTTAGGCTCCTACCTGGATTTGGTCCTTGAGATTCAAATTTTTGACTTCGCTTCGTCCTTGCATCCATTCACTCAGAATCCTGCACCCTGATTTCTGTAGTTCTGTTTCTAGACCCAGGACTAAACCCTGAATCCTAGTTGTTCCCTTGCTCGGCAATAAATTTTGGTATTTTTGATGGTTGACTGTATCCAGAATTATAGTTTACAAGATTATAGAAGGAAGCCAAGGCCTTTCTCAAATGAAATCAAATGTCAGCATCAAGTTAATTGGGATTTGCTGACCCGGAATGCATAGGAAAATTATCAATCAACTACTCTGTGTCTGGTGTCAGGGATTATAATTTAGAAAGCTCTAGCAAGAATATAAGCTAGTCTTGCATAGCTTTGTCTAAATAAAGCTCCTTTTATATGAGAAAATCATTATCTTTAATAGACCATATAGCCTAGAGCAATGAGGAGAAAGGAAACACATCTAGCCACTAGAGTAACTATATTAACTTTGGTGACTTATGGGGAAACAAGTGGTAATGCCTCAATGTGCTTATAGGTCGCAAAAAAAAAAAAAAATCAGAGAGAAAGCTAAATTATCGCTCTCAATGAAATCTAGCCCCCTAAATTCATTTTCTCCTTTAATCAAAACTGAAACAGAGAAATAAAAAAAAAAAATCCACTTCCTTCATTGTTGCCAATGGAGGAAGAATCCTCATGTGAGGAGACCAGCCAGATGTCAGAAATTCAAATACAGCATTGGCAGATATTCTGCCTGCATAAGTTCAGCTCTTGGTATCAGGAATTTAATGTATTGTCCACTTGAGGGTAATCCACACCCTGCAGTTCTACCACTGAGTAAGGTAGATACACATGGTAATGAGATGAAGATCCTGGGGTCGAATACCCAGGTTTTAACTTAGTAGTTAAAATTGTTCACATAGGTATTTCTTTGGTCATAGAGAGAACCAAGAAGCAGTTCAATGGTCCAATGAAAACCCACAACTACTTAGAAACAGTTGCAATATTGATAGTATGAGTAGCATCAGCTTCCCACATGGAAAATAGAACATGAAAATTATGATTCCAGTTGTTCATTAATGGAAAAGACAGAAAAGGCATTTGGTCAGGTACATGTATTAGATTGGAAGTCCCGATTTCGGAATAAATGCCAATCTTGAACATCCAAGTTTAATTATAATGCCCAGGATTTTAATAACAGAGATTCTGAAGGTTTCTTGGACTTCAAATGTCCTTAAAAGTTTTTGATGAGTTAAGCGTAAATGAATAAAATGCATATGCATAAAATTCCCTTGAAATACATGTGGGTTTAAAAATTAGGGGAAAAAGGACTTGGCAAACATTGGCTTTGAGACTTGCCAAACCCAAAGCATTTGAAAAAATAGCTCAAGACATTTGGAGAATCCCAAAATTGGTAAGGTTTGTCCCTCCCTCGAAGAACAAATGAAACCGAAAATGACTTTTTTAACGTTTAGCATGACATTCTTTCTAAAATTTTGAATGTTTATTAATAACTTACTGCACATTTACACAAATATGAATATATATATATGTATATATGTACATATACACAGATACACATACAAATATATTTTGGCATGGGCTAAATTCAGACTTTAGTGAATATCTACCTTAGATGGTTTCTTTTGACATTAGCAACACAAGCAAAAGAGAAAAATGCACACACAAATACTCAAATACATAAGACACACAATACAACTTTTAGTATGGAAAAGATATTCAATACTGACAAACCTTATTAAGTTACTATTTTTAATAAAAACTTTCAATGATTTCTCATTACTAGCCCCAATTCTATCAAAGCCCCTAGTTTCCTATGATTTTTATATCTTTCCTCAGATAAATCTACTTTTTAAAGTGCTATTTCTCAGTTTTCCCTATATATACATATGCTCCATCCACACTATATTAATTCCCACCACATTATTTACAAATATTCATCATTTCCACCTTTCCTGTTTGTACCAATACTCTGTCATTGGCCCTCTCTGTCAAGAATGTCGCTTCATTTCTACCTGCAAATGATCATTCAAAGTCCAAACTCAAATAATACCTTCTCATGTCCTCTCTTGCCAGGCCTACCTGTGTAGGCCTGGCAAATTTCACGAGTTTGGGCACCTTTCCAAAATTCTTCCAAGTCTCTGCCCTGCCCATGATCACAGTTCCAATCTGGCATTATGGAGACTGCTGGAGAAATCTTGCCAGTCATTCCTCCTCTCTTACTGGTTCCAATCAATTCCAGACATGGATCTGAGAAGGCAATTGGAAATCTAATACAGTATTAATTTCATCACTGCTAAGTATGAACTATTGTAAATGGCATGATTTTTTTCTACTTCCTAGCCTGATTTTTAAAAAAATATCCAATAATAGGTAGCAAAGATGAAATAAAGAAAGAAGATAAGAAAGAGTGAGTTAATATACCCATAATGCTAAGTACATAATGGATCAAATACACAGGGTAGAATTGAATCCTTCCTGCTAAATTTAGATACAATAGTCCACACCTGATTAATGGGGTGTAGTGGATGAGAGAATGGAAACGGTGCCTGGCTATGTTTTCTCCAGCACTTACAGGAGTGGAGATCACTCCCCCACCTTGACAAAAAAGGACCAACATCTAGCTAGTCTTTCCCCAATCCGTTCTCCACCAAGCTGGAGAGCCAGCCTACCTTTCCAGCTTTATCCTATACAGATTCTCTGACTCAGCCACACTGTGGGTCCTTGAATCTATCACATTGATCATGCCTCTGTCCTTTGAAAATATTGCTCTCTCTGTTTTGGAAGGTTCTTCTTGTTTATCTGGTACGATTATTCATACCTTAAATACTTGGCTCAGAAATTCTCTTTTGTAAACATGTCTTGAGCCTCCTGACAGAGTTGGCTCTTTTTCTCATCTGCTCCCTTGGTAGCTTGACCATAATCTTTGATCATGTAGAATATACTGGCTTATAGTTTACACCTATAATTATTTTTCCCCAGAAGAGTGTACACTTACTGAGAACAGAGACTGTATCTTATTTTATCCATCTCTATTGCCTGGGTTTGATATATACAATCAATAATCAACATAGTCAATGAATAATAAATTACTTTAAGTGTTGAGTAGGTCTCCTTAATATACTAATTTCTCTGACCACGGCTTCTCTGAGAATCGAATGGGGACAACCTGGCTGGGGAATATGTTGTGCAGATTATGGGGTAGAGGTGAAGGGGTTGGAGGACAGGATAAGGCATGTGAAAAACAGTAGAATATACAGTCCTTTTCTTCAAGAAACTTACAGTCTATCAATAGTATAACCATTAATTTTAACATGCGTGACTCATGGTAGATCGTTAAAAAATAATAGTGCTTAGCCTGAATGTGGGTAAATGTATTCAGGTAATAAAAGATCCTCCAAACATTAATTAGTATGTTCTATCTACTAAATAGTAAAATCATCAAAACTATAAACATCAATCAATGTTACAGCTTTGTGTTTCCCATCCCTGGCTGGCTGCAGTCTAGCTTCCTGCAATGGGATGCCAACAAGACTGATTTGTTCTCTATTTTTGCATGTACTTTCTAAAAGCCCAGGTTTCTGACCCTCTCAGATTGGAGAGAGGCAGGAGAGATAGAAGGATCACACGAGTTTCCACATGATTAATATTGATGTGAATTGGTGTCACACTCTCTGGACGTGGCTGGTGTTTACAGCTGACTATTTTACTGGGGGGTTAATACATTATTGAAAACATTTCCTCCATTACTGCTGTCCCCTACCTGCAGCTTTCTTGATGACCCTCAGTCTGGCTAGTCACATATTTTCCCTTTGGACTCAGTTTTTGGTAGACCACCTCTACCTTTCTCTTATTCACAGACAATAAAAATGGAGTAGAACATAGTCACAGTGCTTAATAGTCCAAGCATTTAAGTCCAGCTTGGATTCAAATGTAGGCTCATCACTCCTGTGACCTTGGACAAGTTACTAAATCTTTCTAGGACTAAGCCTATTCATCTATTGACAATGGGGATAATAATTATATCTACCGTAGGATGATTATGAAGTTTGAGATGATAATGCATGTGCAGTGCATTGTAAGCAATAGAAGTTATATATTATTATATGTCTTTTTAAATCACTCTTTCTCATAGAAGTATCTGTTTTCCATCTGAAAATAGAAAGCACTTAGATGATAACATTCCTCTCACCATGATAAAATGAAAAGTCTTATGGACTTAAACAATTTTGTTCACTTCTTAAGCCTTGACTATAACACAAGATATAGTCCATGTTGCCTCCCTGTTCTTTTAGAGCTAGCAGTTCCCAGGGAAGCTATTGTACAGGCATAAGTACAAGAGGCTGAGTCTAATCACAAGAATATATTTAAAGCATCTGACTACACCACAACTGTTAACATCTAATTGGCCAAAGTAGGCCTGTGGCCAAGCCCAACATCAATGAGTAGGGAAATATATTCTAAAAACTCTCATAGTAAGTGCTTGAAAGTCACATAGCAGAAAGCTTGGATGTATTATTTCATTGCAGGAAAGGTGTAAAGAATTGGGAGAATTGGGAGCAATAATATAATCTGCCACATTCCCATCACACTGACTGTAGAACATTTGGTAAGTAACCACTTCTCTTTCCTTCTTCAATTTATGGAATAATATACTGATCTCCTTGAAGAAACATCAAAGGTAAAATATTGCTCCCACATCAAGTCAGTGCTAGCTTGAAGCTGCCAATGTCAGGGATGATCCCATAAAATTATAGAAGTCCATAGCATGGGTTGTCTTGCAGGAATATATGTCAGCCATGAGGTGATAGCAGAAGCCAGGAATCATACTAAGAAGGGATGAGTGAGTTACATGTTAAGGTAGCTAAGCACAGAATTGACTCATGGATCAAAGAGGTATAGCCAGGAAGCATTAAACAAGATGGGAAACCAAACTGTCCAGAAATAGGAAAGCTGGAGGGAAAACTGGGCCAATAAGAAGTAGGCAGGAACACTTTAAATTTCCAGAAGCTACTGATATGGAGAAAATTGAGCACACATATAAAAATAGTAAGACTTCCTATTTACTGAGCACCTATTATTTCATAGTTCTGCACTAGGCAGTTTATATGCATATTATCTTCTCCAATGAAATCTGATTTTTCTCTTAATGTCAACCTTGTAAAAATAATACAGATTTAATTATTGATATTTTTCAATATTCTGGAAGAAGTTATTTGAAAATATAGCTCTGAATGAATAAACAGATTATTTATACATTAACTCTTCCCTATCTACCTAATTCACAAGTGGTCTTTTCTTATTTTTAACAAACCCTGAGCACAAGTTCATCAAGAAAAAGAAAAGGAAGAAGTAAAACAGAGTATTTACCGAAGTCATGCATCATCTCATTCAGTTATCTCTGCGTTACAGCAAAGTGGATGGCCCCAGATCCTCTCCTTCCTTTGTTGAAAGGGAAACTCAGGCTAGGATAAGTTAAGTAATTTCCCAAAGATTGTATGCTAAAGACACTGTAATTTTCATTACACCAAAACCATCAACTTTTCTGGCAAGAAAATATACTACCAGCTGAATACATCAGGAGTTTTAGTTTGTGTCAACTTGATTCTCATATATTAGGAGATGTCAAACGTGGTTGAATAATCTAATCATGCTCTCTCCAGTTTACAAGCAGCGATGCAATGTCTCTACTTACCAGCTTAAGTTGATAGAGATGTAGAAGATACTATGAGGGAAAGCTAAAGACAGTTTTCTTACTGTTGTCCTTCGGTGTTCATATTGGGTCTTGTGCAGCACAGGCCAATAATTGTTAATAGTTGGCATTTACATAACCTCCCTTATAATCTCAGAGTATTCTTCACCAGTAGACATTCCATAATTAAGAATTCATCATCCCATTCATTTCTATTTCTGCTGTTTCATGGTCAGTTTAAAGGCTTTACTGGAATTCAAAAAAAGAGACATGTTATTTTTAATTCCAATAATGAGTTTTAGAATTATGTTTCTATTTATTTTCTATTAATTTCCTAAAGATTGAATTCATCTTTGGGTGCATAGGGTGTTTTATTTACTTGTTGGAAATCTTACCAGCATTTTAGTGAAGACAGGTTTAATGGATTCTTTCTGTTGGTACTAAATAGCACCCTGGAGAACAAAAACAACTTTCAAGAAACTCATTTTCAAAGTGCTTAGATATTGGGGAAATTGGGCTCATAATTAATTCTTTCCATGCCTGAGAGATTTCTAGAAAATTCTCTTCCATAGAGAATTAACTTTTTCTTCGCGGAGATACATTTTAATTTGAAACTTCCAGAGATAGTTTACAATAGGGCAAAGGATTTGTATGGCTTTGGGGCCAGATAAACCCATGTGAGAGTTCCAATTCTGTCACTTGATATATTGGGCTAACACACTTAAACTACTTGTGCATTAATTTTCTAATTTGTAACATAAGAATGAGAATATCAAACTCATAAGGCTGTTCTGAGGATTGAGTTAGATAAAGTACGTGGAACACTTTGCAAGGTAACCAGAAGGGAGATTTACAAGGTATTAGGATTGAGAAGAGATGTTGGAAATCACAATCTCTTGATGTAATTTTGTATCCCCTACCTCGATGGGGGCCCTATATCAGGGGTTATTTTCAGTGTAAAATGAAGCAATCTATCTGCCTACATGTGGCTGATGTGCCTATGTGTTGTAGGGGTTAATTAGTTCTACTCCTTTTTTCTCTAGTCTCTCTCCTTGACAGTACAAAGTGAATATATGATTTGTGGTCTCCCCATCACCCTCAGTGCCAGTGGTATTACCTTACTGTATTAGGAGATATTGTTACTTCAGTCCCAGAACAGATCTAATAATTAATTTCAGCAAGGGTTGAAATGCTATCAGGATTAAATAGGACTAAGTAATATGACAATTACAGTGGTTACTGTGGTGTACTGCCCAGATTCCCTTTCTGGACTAAGGTACTTATTCCCCCAAATGCAAGATGTGTTGTCATATGTTCACTGAGGATGGCTCACAGGTGAGTCCCTTTCTGGAAATTGTCCTCTGCTGAAGAAAGCTTATTTACTCAAAGCCAAGCTCACATCCAGTAATTGTTTGGGGTGTGGCTACAACGTCTCACTCCCTTTCTTCAACAGGGAAACATAATTGCATAAAGAGAATTCATTAACAGTTGATATTTCTGTCACTTTTGTTCACTTTCTTGTAATGATTCCCTGTGTTTTATGCATGAGAATACATTGATAGCCCATAAAAATCTTTGGAAAAAATTGTCAATTGAGCACAGAAACAGTCTGAGGCTCAAGTAATTGGACTGAAAAATTAGAGGGTTAAGAGTTATGGAACTAGGAGGATTGATGGCACCTGGGTAGGCACCCAGGGTGTTATGTCAAGTAGTTCATTTCAACTACTTAAGTACTTAAATTCTCTATGTCAAGTATAATTCCTTTGTATGCCATCTTTTAGGAGTGTCCTTTCAAACTCGTTTATCTGGATAGCTCCTACTTATCTTAAAAACTCTTCCCATGAGTCACTTCTTCCAGAGAGTCTTCCATGATTCTCAAATACTATATTAATTTCTCCTCTTTTATGGTATGTATGAGAAGTAGGCATAACTCTTTTGACATTTGCTTTATTTTATTATAATTCCAGTCCTAATAGAAGTGGATTCTTGTAGTTAGAAAATTTTATACTACAAATCATTCCATATGTGTGAGCATATACATACAGTATATGCTCAATCACTGTTTCTTAAATTGAACTAAACTATAAAAAGGTTAATTTTTCTATTTTCATATATAACCTTGAACTCAATGATATGAAAAATTATAATTTCTGGCTTTACCAAATAGCAAAACATTGAGTTTTTTGTTTGTTTTGTTTTTTTTAATTTTCTGAAATCCTAGATTGCCATTCCAAGAGTATAATTCATGTAGATGAAATTCATACCTCTAAGACTTTAGAGAATATAAAGAAGAATTTTCTCATTGAGAAATATGCAAGGACGTCAATCTGCTCAGATGAGTGGCTATTACCTTCACAATCCATAGCAAAGCACAAATACATAGGATTCTTCTGAAAATTGCTTAATGAAACTATAAGCCAATAGAAGCTTAAAACTTTCTTTTCATGTCCATAGTATGTAAAGAAAATCACTACTTTTTCCATTAGATTATTCATTTATTGAATTCTTAAAAACATTTACATTTTTTCTGCCTAAATATTCTCAGGTCATTTGGTACATGATTCATTTTAATTATAATGAATCTTAAAAATCTGGCCTTGTTTATACAGCTCAGCCTTTCATCCCAAATCCCTCTCTATGAGAGTGGGGACTGTTAAATAATCTTATTAGGGAAAAGAATAGATTGAGTGGTTTGAATTACAATTTCCCAACAGATTTCTAGTTCAAATAAAACTCTGTTTGGTTTTAATGTGGTTCTTTTTGTGCCATGGTAGGAAATAAGAAGGGACGTATTTCTAGAGCTAAATATGGTAGGTAGAAAACCACAACATTTTGGAGAGACATACTAGTGCAACCGATTTATTTTTCAGATCAAGAGACTAAAGTTAAAGCAGTGAAATAACTATCCCAAGGTCATATACCTAGTTAGTAGCAGAAGAATGACTAGTTTGTACATGTTATTATTTTACTTTAAAGAAGCAACCACAATTAAATGGAAACTTAGAGAGTTTTTCCCAAGGTCAGAAAATCTTGATTCAAATTCTGGCTTTGCCAGGATAGAGTAATATGGGAACTTACCTAATTTGGTTTCTCATCTACAAAATGGGGCTTTCTTAGACATTTCAAGGAGCATGTTAAATGCTCAATAAAGATTTGCTGGATCGGAAACTGGGCATTACAAGTGCAGTTTTGCTAAAATCAAATTTTGACGCTTCTTATATTCAAAGGTAGTAAGAGAGATGTGTAGTGTTTAAGTCACCAGATAACATTTCAGCTCTTCTCCCTAGTCAACTGAGGCAAACCAGAGAACTTTAAAAATTATTGGTTCTTATTATAATCCAAATTTTCCTCATGAGGAAATACATCTTGAGCTTCCCTCAAGTGCAAAGTCAATATATACTGACATACATTCTGTCAAGCTGTGAAGTTATTTGCTCATCAGCCAGAATAACTCTGAACAATGGGAATTGTTATTTACAAGATTATTTCTAAACCCAGAGTCAAGCTGTTCCTTGCATCTGTCTAGGAGGTTCACAGAAATGCTACTTTCTTAAAGTAAGTCCAAAAATCTGTGGATGATTTTTATTGATTTAATACGGGAGCTTGGGGCAGATCATGAAATGCTTACTCTATCCTTGGATGTTTTTCACAATCCCATTCCCCTTAGGCCTACCGAAATTGTCTGATTGGCGGCTAGCTGCTGCAATGGGGCAAAATCTGCTCACTTAACTATTTCAGGAAGAACAAACCTGTTTCTGGTTTTTGATATTCTATTTTGGGAATCAAATCCGTCGTGTTCTTTTTTTAGAGAAGTAGTCCACTATTTGATGTTATGGCAATCTAAATATAGTACAATCTGGAATATTCTGGAAGAGACTTGTTTGGGGTTATGGGAACAGAGAGGTTTTCACAGAAAAAGAAAGAAAGAGGATCATTTCTTCTTGTTGAATTCAATTTCACAGGTCTCCAGTTTACTAGGTAGGATATGGTCATTGATTTATTCTGTTTTTGTTTGTATGTTTGCTTATTGGTTAGGATATAAGATATATACACTAATGTGCACAGATTTTAAGAGTGCACCTTGATGAAGTTTTACGTATGTCTATACTTATATAACCCCTTCTCAGTTCAAGCAAAAGATTTCCTTTCCCTCATACAACTTCTCAGTCACCCCTTCCCTGTACACACATGCACATTCACCCAGGCAACCACTTTTGACTTCCCTCAACATAAGTTAATGTTGCCTAGTTCTGAAATTTATATAAGTGGGAATCATATAGAAGGCACTCTTCATGTCTGGCTCATTTTGCTCAGTATTATGTCTGGGAAAGTAGTCTGTGTGATTATTGTACATGGCATTAGTTTATTTATATTTATGTGTAGTATGTCATTATATGATTGTACTACAATTTATCCTTTCACTTATCTGTTTAGATTATTTCCTTTTGAGAACTATTATAAAAAACTATTACTATAAACATTTTTGTTCATGTCTTTTGGTTGGCACATACATTCCTTTCTCTTGGGAACCTACCTAGGAATAAAATTGCTAAGTCTTAGGGTAGGCATATACTTAGCTTTAGAGTTAGATGCTGTTAAAGAGGTGTTTCAAAGAAGTTTACCAATACACACTCCCACCAGAAAAGTATGAGGGTTTCAGTTGTTCTGAATTTTCAATGGCACTTGGAATTATCAATCTTTTCAATTATCTGGTGAACTCTAATTTCAGTTCTATTTATGTTATAAGAGGAAATTTAGCAACATGTTTAACAGTTGAAGCTTTGAGCCCAGCTGCTTGAGTTTTAATTTTAGGTTTGTTGCTTGCCACCTATGTGAATTGGTGGTTGCAAGGATTAAATAATGATTGCAAGGATTAAATAAGTGAATATTATGTAGCTCTTAGAATAGCACATAGCAAGCACCATAAGAGGGTATTTAAAAAAAAATAAAGTAACACATGTTTCAAATTTCAAAATATACTCAAGATTTGTTAATTTTTAAAAAAAGTTAAAATACTTACTACAGGGTTATTATTTGTTAGAGAGGGGAAGCAAGTGGAAACTGGGAGAGATGTGGTGAGATAAAGCTGCAGAGAGTAGTAGGAACCAGACATGAGGGACTTTGCTAGGTTAAGGAGATAGACTTCACCTTGAAGGTAATCAGGATGCATTAAATTAAGCCAATGAGTGAGATGATCATACTTGTATAAAGGATATAAATGGAATGTCAGAGAGACAGGATATTAGCTATTTCCTGCAGAGTATTGCTATACTGCTGTACTGTGTAGCACAGACACTGTGCTAAACCTTTTCAAATGTTTTCTGATTAAACTCTGAACCCCTGACAGAATATCACCATCATCCTCATTTTGCATTATAATTAATTGAGAAATTAGGGAGATAAGTAACTTCTCCAAGGTCACAGAGTTAATAAAGTGGTTGAGCTGGGATTTGAACCCAGTATGCCTGACCCCTCAGACCTGGTGGTATCCAGGACTGAGTTCTGACTGTGTTCAACCCATTAAACTGTGTGTGCATCAAATAGGATCTTCAATTGCCTTAGCAGAACTCTAAGGAAGGAGTGATCCTCATTTTACAGGTGAGAAAATTAAGACTCTGATAATGAAATACTATCCCTGAGGGCCATGCACTAGAAAGTGACAGAGCTGATGTTCAAACTGTCTTATCTGTCTTTTCTCCACAATGACACTTTCTGATGTGGGAGCTCATAGCAAACAAATCTGAGAAATACTGTTCCCACTTTAGTCTAAAGCAGAGGTAAGCAAACTTTTTCTATGAAGGGCCAGATAATGAATATGTTAGGCTTCACAGGCAATATAGTCTTTGTGTAGCTACTCAACTCTACCATGATAGCCTGAAATATGTACAGGAAAGGGCATGGCTACGTGCCAATAAAACTTTATTTATAAAAACAGGCAGTGGGCCAGATTTGGCCCATGGTCCATACTTCACCAACTTCTGATATAAAACATCTAGAAAACAAAAGCAGCCATCTCTCACTAGTTATGACTTTGGTGCAAAAGTTAAATTCCTTATGCTATCAACTATTTATTATAACATATGGAATCATCCTGATATATTTGGAATATTTAAGTGGCTACTCCTGCTTCTGCTGCTACAGATGCTGCTGCTTCTTCTTTCTTCTTCTTCTTAACCTCTTCCTCCTGCTCTACCTCCTCCTCCTTCTTCTGTTTCCCCTCCTCCTTATTCTTCATAGATTTACCATTTACCCATAATAGATAATGCTTCCCCAAAGCTTTTGGTTTCATAGATTTTTCTTCCTTTATAATTATGTACTTTGGATAAATTTTCAGTAGTGGGATTACTGGTTAAAGGGCATTTTTATAGGTATCTATAAAATTATATTTTCTCATGAAGCATTCAGTGAGTCTTCCTACTCCTTCCATCCTTCCACATCCCCACCACCATACATGTTGGTATTTATTATTATTTAGTCTCAAAAAGTTCTCTTGCCAATGTTTTGGAATGCAGAGCCAATGAAATATTAACCTTAACAAGCATTATGTCACCAGATGAACAGGTGGAAGATAAATGCTACAACAGAAAATGCTCAGGGACAAGTGGCTAAGATTTGGTATGAATGCCACCAACTTCTCTCCTTTTCCTCCTAAGTCTTCAGTATTTTGTCTCCCAATATTTATCTCATGTTCCTTGAAAGTCTTGAAAGAAACTCATCTCCACAACTCATCTCCACAGCCAATTCTGCCATTTTCTGAAGAATCTTCTTGTATCCTGTCTTTGGGTGAACAAATTTAAATCCAAAGAAAACAATTTCAGTGTTTCTTTGATTTTTCTTCACTTATTAGAGTAGGAAGTAGGGTGGAAGTTTCTTTTTCCCCCAATAAAGAAATATTTTATATCAAGTTTGAAGTAATGACAATAAAAACATTATAACTACCAAAAATATAGTAAAATAGTTGGTAGTGAACTTACTCCATCTTAGAACTATCCCCCAAATGTGTGCCTTTCTCTCCACTTTTACTCCCTTAAATAAAGCTTTTCTCATGTAAGACTATTATAGTAACTTCTTCTATGTTCTCTTTACCTTCAGGTGTTCCAGATCTAATTGTTCTACAAAATCCAACCAGATCTGTCTTCCTAAAAATCCATCTGATGATGGTACTGCTCTGCCCGAGAACTCTACTGGCCCATCAATGTCTATAAGACAATCAGGATCTCCACAATCTAGAACCCACTTACATCTCCTGACACATTTCCCCTACTCCTCTTCAGTCTACCCCCTCAACATCTTCATGGAAATGCTTATACGTTCTTTAACATGTCTGCCCATCATTTCAAAACAGCTTTCCAATTAGCTACTTAGAGACTCCTGGGCGGCTTGTTAAAAATTCAAGTTCCCAGCCAAACTTCAGATCACTTGAATCATAATCCTTAGGGTTAGAGATTAAGATTTTATTTTTTTTTTTTAATTTCAAAATATTAAAGGGGTTCCATGGTATGCATATACCATTCCATGGTGTGCATATACCAAATTTTATTAATCCACTCATGAATTGATGGGCACTTGGGTTGATTCCATATCTTTACAATTGTGAGTTGTGCTGCCATAAATATCCCATCCGAGTACAGATATCTTTCTGAAAAAATGCTCAACATCACTTATCGTCAGGGAAATGCAAATTAAAGCCACAATGAGATATCACCTTAGTTTTATCATCAGAATGGCTTCTATAAAAAGTCCAAAAATAATAGATGCTGGCATGGATGCAGAGAGAAAGGAATGCTTATACACTGTTGGTGGGACTGCAAATTCATACAACCTGTATGGAAAACAGTATGGAGATTCCTCAAAGAACGAAAAGCAGACCTACTATTCAATCCAGCAATCTCACTATTGGGTATTTACCCAAAGGAAAATACTTTTCATCAAAAATATTATATTTTGTAACAAGTTTTCTAGATAATTCACTTATTCATTTAATTTGGAAATCACTGGATATGCTGACCTGTGTTTTGGAATGCTTTTTTCCTCACTTCAGGCAAATTTTAAATCTTATTTAAATTTTACCTCCTATTGTACACTTTTAAATATGTTTAAGAGAATAGAGCTTGTGTTAAGTAAGTGTTCTTAAAAAATACACAAAAGAACACAAATGATAGATATGATTAGCATTATGACTGTGGCAATGGTATCACAGGTCTATGCATGTGTCCAGATTCATCAAAATTGTACATATTACATTTGTGCAATGTTTACTTTATCCATTATACCTCAGTAATGCTTAAAACAACAAATAAATTGTATCTCCTTTGGGATGATTCTTCTACTACACCAAATGCAAAAATCATTACTTTCTTACTCTTTTCTCTCAGAGCATTCTACCTTCATATCTTTATTGTCCTGTTAGATAACAGCATATTTAATATCTAATAAGATAATTATATCATAGAACAGCACATTGTTGTTCTATGCTTGCCCTTTTTTTCTCTATGAGAACTTACTCTAAAATGCCCTCTTTGTCAATAACAAGAATTGTTTGAGAAGAGCGATGGGCAGAGGTGGAATTAGTTCTACTGATCAGCTACCACAGGACCAACTTGGATCTAGAGAATATGAGAAATCCTGGGGGCTTAAGGGTGAGGTAGCCCCTACCCCTAAGGAACTTATAAATTTCTTCGAAAAGTAACTTACTAGGGGGCCCTCTAATCCATATGTTTACCTCTACCATGGCACATATTACCAGTTTACTGTCCTTGTGTGATTGCATGGCTGACTCTCCCTGCAAAGCATTAAGTTTCCCAAGGGCAGGGTTTGAATTCTGGGCCCACATCACATACAGAACAGAGGATTCTCCTGAATTTTATGTGGTTTCTAATCTCTGGGATCCTAGATATTAAAGTCAGTATAACATATTGCTTAGGAACATGGGCTTTGGAGTTAGAAGCCTGAGTAGTGTGATCTTGAGCCAATTACATAACTTACTGTGCCTCAGTTTCTCCTCTGGTAAAATTGAAATGATAGTAATGGGTGCCAAGTTTTTGCTGGGATTAAATAGGTATAAGCATACTTCTTAGCACACAATAAACAATGAGTAAATGTTGGCTATTATTAATATTATGATTAGTATTTTCTCTCTGAGTGGTTCCCCAAATCTTCCTTGAGGTCAGTCATCTGACTTCTGAATATTGATGTGTCGTCTGGAATTCAGATACCCACCCAATGCTGCGTGATTCACTCGCAGGCATCTGTCTTACTCTGCAGCAGAGAACCCCAGTAAGGTTCCAATGCCATCCACCCTCCCGCTTTGCTCCATGCAGCCTCTAGAGTACCATTAAGTCTTGCTGAGCTAGGACAAAAGTACTCTGTACATAGCACTGTGCAAATGTAAGATATGAACACTGGAATAAGCTGTATAATACCTTTTTCTTTAACTGCATCTTCAAAGAGGTGAATGATTGAAGCTTTATTTATTTTTTTTAAACTTTTATGTCCCCTTTTAAACAGTAGTATAAATGTATATTGCTAAAAATAGTTTTCTCAAAATTCTCTAAAATCAATGAAAGACAGCATCCAATCATTTGTTATCAAAAGTACTATTTGTAAATTAGTGCATCATATAGGGTTCGGTACGTATCTAAATCCACCCTTCTATTTCACTCTTGTTCAAAACAGGTTTATATCATATTCAACAGAGAAATTATAATTTATTTCATGGGGGCAAGGGGAATGTTATTTTTTCTGGAAAAATTAGATTTGTAAGTTTTATCTTTGTTTCATACCCACCACCTTTTAAAAAATAACTAGTTATTTGTCATTGAAAATATTTAAAACTTTGAAAATGAATTTTCAAATACATCTGATGTTAATGCTGTCACTACTTGCACTTCAATTTACTCATATGTCTAAGTAGTTTAACAGTTATGCCATTGTCCTGGAAAATGTTTTAGAATTGTGAATTATCAGACTTTTTTCCTCCTCTTTTCCTTCTAGAGTTACAAATTAAACTTCTAAATCCAGTTGCTCAAGAAGAGCGATGGGCAGAGGTGGAATTAGTTCTGCTGAGCAGCTACCACAGGACCAACTTGGATCTAGAGAATATGAGAAATCCTGGGGGCTTAAGGGTGAGGTAGCCCCTACCCCTAAGGAACTTGTAAATTTCTTAGAAAAGTAACTTACTGGGGGGCCCTCTAATCCATATGTTCACTTCTACCATGACACATATTACCAGTTTACTGTACTTGTGTGATTCCATGGCAATCACACAAGTACAGTAAACTGTTGTGTGGAGAAAAATATTGCAATTTTATGTTTATCTTACCTTCCCAGCTCTGTTTGGGGGCACTTTGCAACTACCTGAGTCCAAACAAAATGGACCAGATGCTTTGCAAATTCTATGCTTAGTAAATCGGTTAAACCAGAATAACTTTAAAAATCTTATGCATTTTATTTATAGCAAAATTTGATTGCTTTTAATTTTTCATTTACAATCAGTATAAGAATTTTTCATAAAGACTTCATATTTTTCTCCACTGTCTAAATGGGAATTGGCTACAGGTTTTTTTTTTTTAGGAGGGGGGGGAGTGGGAATGAATTCAAGCCATAATTGACAGAAACTTTTTAGTTTTACTTTTTTTCTCTTACAATTTGGACTTTTGTTGTTATTTGGATAGTGGTTCAATAAATCTTAAGTTCAGATAATTAAACACTATTTTGAATCTTAGCAAGACAGGAGGCTTTTTTGTATGAGATGATATCAGCCTATGTACAATGAATTTAATAAACAAGTATTATCATATTTTTTTGCACATTTTAGCTCAATAAAGTCTCTCTTTGACTGGGCTTTAAATTCTTTGTTAGCAGAGACTATTCAGCCACATACACTCAACCTCTTCCTCTTGACTTTAGGAACACAAACAATGAACCATAAAGTGTGTTTGAGAAGAAGTAAGCATAAAGTCTTCTGCCCTAAATTGCAAACTTTTCTTGAATAGCATAGATCATGCTGAGAAAACAAGAATTAAATTGTATCGAAGGCTTAAGTGCTACCCTTTGGTTTACTAGGGAAGTCCTGCCCTATATCTGTCCAAAGACTTGAAATTGCCTCTAACTATCTTCAGAGCACACATAATGTGCTCTCAGAACAATTTTAAGATTTGAACCTTTTTCCCACTATGCTTCAAAAATGATCTAAAATTTGTATGAGACAAGTTACTTAACCTTGCCATGAAAAATTGCCCTGTCTAAAACAAACGGGTATAACATAACATACAAACCTTTTTTCCCCTAAGGTGAAGATACAAAGGTCCTTATCAATGTTAGCCATAGCCTTGGCTACAAGGTAAGGGAATAAAAGACTCACAGGGCTTCAAATGAATGTCCTACCTCTCTGAACATGCATAAGAGCTGGGTGTATTTCTCACATAGGACTTGTTTCATTACTTACTGTTAGTCTTATTTTTGCACTTTTCATAATCTGTTTGCACTTTGTGCATTCTACGAGGAGTCTGAGCATGTCTCATTTACATTTTTATCCCTTAAAGAGACTGATTAGCAACAGTATCTTCCACTTTAGGGAGTATCAATCAATATTTGTTTAATAAAAGGCCATGATCGTATGCAAACATTCTTGAGATGGTAAAATAACCATAAAGATTCAGGAAAAACTAGATTTGGCTTTAGATCTTTACCAAGAGCGTAACTGTCATTATTCATATGCTTTTCTGAGAACTGCATGAGCAATTTTAAGTGGAAATACCTAATATAGCATGTGGTTCATAAATAAGTTTTTTTTTCAATGCCAGTGCCCTTTTTCTTTCTTTCTTTTTTTTCTTGCCTTTTTTCTTTTCTCTTTATCTCCCTCATCCCTCTGAAAAACATTTGCCAAAGATCTCATGAAAGTTATATAATTCCTTTGATTAAACAGGGAAGGAGAGAAACTAGGAGACCAGTTGCAAAGTCACCATTGAAGGTTTATTTATGGTAGGAATAACATGAGTTAGAAAGAGGCCATTGAGAAAAAGACAGAGGGATGGAAACTTACAACTTCTTCCTATTTAATTCTTCTAAATCCAACACCACGTCTTCCTCTGCTTGTAACAGGGAGCCCATCTTTATTTCGGACGCAAGAGAGCAAGAGAGAACAACAGAGATAAAGTGCCCTAGAAATTAAGCC
The DNA here is from genome assembly GCA_008750895.1 of Mirza zaza. Lineage (NCBI taxonomy): Eukaryota > Metazoa > Chordata > Mammalia > Primates > Cheirogaleidae > Mirza > Mirza zaza. The sequence goes on along the minus strand of VSMD01020009.1, from coordinate 1,067 downwards.
AAAGAGTTTGTCTTGTTGCCTGGGAAACATGCATATATCCTGCCCCCTTCCCCTTCCCTAACTAAAGGATTTCAAGCACTATTTTTACAGTTAAGAATTTCAAATTTCTTACACTCTAATCATTGATTTACCGCTGCTACCTTCCTTTGAGTGTTTGATCATTCATTAACAAATTATGTAACTTTTTTTGTAAAAATACTTTCCTCAGAAGTACTTCAAGCAGCAGAGTAGAACTTTTAGCCCATTTCAGCCCCAAATAGAATTTAGACAATATCCTCAGCCGTCCACTGCCCTGTCACCACAGAAAGCAGCAGCAGCAAAGAGTTATCACATCATCTTCTGCACAAATTGAAAGCAAATCTACTTCAGGCCTTGAGTGCGAGGTTAGCATTATTCATGTATAGTTCTGGTTTGCTTTTAGAAGAAAAAGAGGAAATGCCAAAGAAGAAGGAGGACTAGGGGAAGTCAGAGACTTGAGAAGGATAAATCATCACAGAATAAATCATTACACTGGGAATTAAAGGAGGAACTAAATTGCTAAGAGAGTTTTTGGACAGCTTTCAATTGATCATGAATATTTGATAAATTTAGGCCATAGAACTAAGAACATGGGCTTAGACCTCAAACTGGTTTCAAAACTGTTATGCCAATAAATACTTGTGTGAAATTGGGAAATTACTTATCTTACGCATGACTCCTTAACCTTATACATAAAATGATAATAATGATAGAACAAATCGTATAGGTTCTTTGGGAAGCATAAATGAATTTGTACGTGCAAAATATTCAGAAGATTGCTTGCCACTTAATACTATGTGTCAGCTGTAATAATAGTGTTACAATGAATATCTTCCAGGATTGTTATAAAGTTAAGAAGATATATTTTATGGGGAAAAAAAGATGGTTGGAGGACTTTAAACTTCAGTTGACATAATGATATCCTTTCTTATTCTCCTCACTGTCCTTTCCTCATGGCTAACATGTGGTTGCTGGATTTTTAAAATGCAAGGTAGGAGTCAGATGAGTGCATTGGCATTTTCTAGCATTGCTAATTGCCATGTACTTCA
>VSMD01020007.1:0-10594 GCA_008750895.1 Mirza zaza | reverse complement strand
TATATATATATATATATATATATATATTAGTTGGCCAATTAATTTCTTTCTATTTTTATAGTAGAGACGGGGTCTCACTCAGGCTGGTTTTGAACTCCTGACCTCGAGCAATCCGCCCGCCTCGGCCTCCCAGAGTGCTAGGATTACAGGCGTGAGCCTAGTATTTATCATTTTTGTGTTAGGAACTTTTTAAGTCCTCTTCTCTATTTTGAGATATATAATACATTGTTAATGATAATTACCCTACTCTGCTATGGAACATTAAAACTTATTCCTCCTATCTGACTATGTTTGTACCCATTAACCAGCCTCTCTTCATCCTACCAGCCCCTCAGCACACATACCTTCTCACCCTCTGGTATCTATCATTCTATTCTCTACCTCTATGAGATCAATGTATGAGTGAGAGGCTGGGCATGGTGGCTCATGCCTGTAATCCCAGCACATTGGGAGGCTGAGACACAAGGATCACTTGAGGTCAGGAGTTCGAGACCAACCTGAGCAAGAGGGGAGACCCTGTCCCTACTAAAAATGGGAAAAATTAGCCAGTGTTGTGGGGTGCACTTATAGTCCCAGCTACTCAGGAGGCTGAGGCAGGAGGATGGCTTGAGCCCAGAAGTTAGAGGTTGCTGTGAGCTAGGCTCCTGGCATGGCACTCTAGCCCTAGCGACAGAGTAAGACTCTGTCTCAAAATAAATAAATCAATTAAAATATTTTTTAAAAAAACCTGTTACTAATAGCAGCTCACATTTATTTAGTGTTAACTGCTGCAAAGCTTTGCACTTTGTAGACATTGGCTTGCTGAAACCTCCCACACCACCGAGATGAAGGTATTATTGTTATTCTTACTCTACAGTGGAGAAAACCAAACTCTGGGATATTAAATAACTTACACAATAATTATTAAAGTTTTGAAACAAAAATAACTGCTTCCCAAAAAAGAGATCTATGCTTTTGCGTTATACTTTGTTACGTATTTTAATTGAGTGTAAATTGCCTTGATTGGAACTACTTAGCTGATTCTGTGTTTTGCACCAAATCTAGCATCTTAGACATCTAAAATAATTTTTATGCTCACAAGTGGACAACTAGGAAATTTTCAAGTATTTATATGATGATTTTTGTTCAGTTGTACTTAAAACAGTAAAAGCCAGAAGCAACAAGGACATACCATTGTCAGTTGTGTAAATAAATTGTGGTATCCTCATACTGTGAGATAGTGTACAGCAATTTAAATCATAACCAGAAGAGTATTTAATGACATTGCCAAAGTCAATTGGCATATTAAAAGCTGATTATAGTTCCAGTCATTTACACATTTGTTTATGTTCCAAAATTTCAACAATTGGCATGCATTATTGTGAGAAGTTGTGTGCAAAGCGTTCAACTCAGTATATAGCCTACAGTAAGCACTCGATAAATATTAGCCATTATTTTTTCATGTATCTATTGGCTACTTGCTCAGGGTAGTCTCAAACTCCTGACCTCAAGTGATCCTCCTGCCCTCTGGCCTCCCAGAGTGCTAGGAATTAAAGGTGTGAGACACCACACCTGGCCCTACTGTTAGTAATAATACTCACTACAGGGCAGTGTGATACCTAAGTAAATAATGCCAGGCTACATGTCTGTCTTCAAGTAACCTGAGGTATTTATGTAAATATTTCCCTAACATAAATAGAACTAAGGTTCTTGTCACTTATGTATAGTCATCTTGTAAAGTAAACACATACAAGTTCTAGATAGAGCGAATGGGCAGTGGTAGCAGGAGAGAGGCTACAGAGTGTTCCCAGAAGTCATTAGTAACATTTGAAGATCTAGGGTTGTATTTAACATGTATCACAGAATAAAGCCTCAGAATATTAGCAGAAACCAGATATCTTAGGGCGGTGATTTTGCAACTTTGCTGGCAATCCACAGCAAGAAATTCAATTCCATTAACACCCACAGTGCAAATAAATGTGCAAATGTGTCAGTTTTGTAAAAACTGTTTTACCAAACAATACTTGTTCTTACTGTGTGTGCTGTCATCTGACAAGTTGTAGTCTGTTTCAATTTATTTTAACGTTGGTTGTGACCCAATTTATTTCACTGGGTAGAGATTCCCAATTGGAAATACAGCCTTCAAGTATATTATACCCATCTTAAAAAAACAAAAGGGGTTTACAGCAACATATTTTTTTTCTTAGTTCTTTCCTAGGCATTTAATCAATACTGAATGGTCTTGTTCTTGCCTGTGAGTTAGGTTGAACTTTTGGGTCATTATTCAGAAATATTTATGGGTTAGTAAGATAATGTTCTGTTAAAAAATGTTATACCTCTTACAGTGGTAAGAGGATATAGGCAGATTCAACCAAAAAACCGGGCAGCAGCCATAATTCACCCTGGCTTCCCTTTCTTTTCTTTTTTTCTTTTTTATTTCGGCATATTATGGGGGTATAGATTTTAAGGTTTCAATAAATGCCCTTTCCCCCCTCCCCCCACAAGTCTGAGTTTCCAGCATGACCATCCCCCATCCCTTTCTTTTCAACCAGGTAGTTCCAATTCACCAGCAGAATGAATACAGAAAGAGACTCAGAGACGACATTCGAGGAGGATTCTCAGCCCAATGACGAAGTGGTTCCCTACAGCGATGATGAAACAGAAGATGAGCTTGACGACCAAGAGTCTACTGTTGAACCAGAGCAGAATCGAGCCAACAGGGAAGCAGAGGACAACCGGGAGCCGTTCAGAAAAGGTAACCCCATGAGAGCCTGGCCACCAGGCACCGTGCTTGTAAATCCACACATCGATCACGGCCACATGTGCCCAAAATGACCGATCTATTTCACGCCATCTGGGAGGGTGGCATCTTTCTCTGATCTCCTAGGCTGCAACTGAGAGAGTGGCAGATGGGCTTGGCTGAGTGCCCATCGTGCTCAGTCTGGCAGGGCTGGGAGACCATATCCGACAAGTTCTGCAGAGAGAATAGGTCTTGGTTGTGTGCACATATGTATTTTATAGTAAGTTTTATTGATTATTGCACAAACACCACCTTGTTCAGCCAGCAAATAATCTAAGGCTAATTGGTTATCTGTTATTAGGTTGGCTCAAGAATCTAGGGAGGACTTAAGCCCAGTTCTTAGTGTGTATATTTTTAAAGCCGAGTTGTATGTGCAAAGATTTGCATGTTACTAAACCCAGGAATTTAAAACGTATATACATATCAGTCTTTGGATGTAAATTATTTGTATTGTTCAATTGTTGGCATGTTATATAATAACCACCCTTTAATACATATTAACTAATTTGGAGCCATTATTAAGGAAATGATACCTGTGTGTACATATGTGTGCATGCTTGCATTTCCTCAAATGGATTAACAAGAGTAATATAATGGGATAATCCCTAAGTTGTGTTCAAAGAAATGTACTTTAACAAATCAACCAATCCATGCCACTTTTCTTTGTCTCCTCTTTCTTGGACCACCAGAACATGGGGTGCCACTCAGTGACAGCAGCTTCTCAAAGATGTCCTAGATGTGTGTGGGCCCTTTGGGGAGTGACATACAGTCCCCAAAGGACTGTGCATGTTTAGGGACAAGGACGCTGCTTCCAGCCTGTTAGTATTTTCAGCTTGTCTCTTCTTGTGCCCCGTGCTACTTTAGAAGGGACTTTGAAGTGCCCTGCCTTTTGTTCGGTCATTTGTGAATACGGAATGGTGTGGGCTCTCTAGCTGGAGTTTTACGGCTTGCCACGAGGGACTTGTCACGTAGCAACCTGTGCCATCTGCCCAGAATCAGGCCAGCTTCAGAGGCAGGGTCTAGACCAGGGCTCGGCAAACTTCTTCTGCCAGAGAGCAAATGTTTTAGGCTTTGTGGGCCACACGGTCTCTGTAGAAGCCACTCTGCTCTGCCCGTGTTGAGTGAAAGTGGCCGTGGACAGTCTGTCCCTCGGGGCAGCAGAACGTGGCTTACTTTTACCATTATGCTTTTTCCCCTGTGGCTTTTCTACTTCATTTCCTACTGATTCTCCCACCCTGGCAAACGTGGGCTTCTCTTGTGGCCACAAGGAAGCTGAGTCTTTTCTCTTTGGACCCCAGATTTGCTCCAGATATCAGATCAAATATATTTTTCCTCCCATGGTCCCTTGAATGCCAGCCAAATAACTTTCGTTTCCCATTCCCGGAAGTCGCAGTGGTGGTGTTCTGGTTCCAGCTCCCCAGACACACCTTGCCCGTGGCCTCCCTCGGAATAACCTCGGGTTTCATCTGCTTTCCCTGAGATCTGTCGCTGCCGTTCAGCCCTCGCGGGTTTCCTGGAAGCCTCAGTTTGGCCCCATGCCAAGGCCTGCCTTCTCGGTTCTCCTCCTGGGTTCTGCTGCCTAGTTAAGCTGTTTTTCTCTAGCAGCTTTCACCTAGAAAGGGGCACACCACGAGAATCCCATTTCTACAATGATTTAGCCCGTTCTGGGGTAGGGAGACCCTCGGCATGGAGACTGCATGTGTCCACGGGGCCCCGTCTCATCCAGACGTGGGGAGGCCATTGACCCATGTACCTTGTTTGTCGTCCCTACCTTTCATGTCAAACATTCAGACCTTAGCGTGGGTTTCTGCTTGTCATTTTAAGCTGTTGAGTATTGAGCTGAAATGCTTGTTGCCCTGAAGCAGAAGGCACTAAAATTATGATACTTGGGTGAAATTAAAATGGAATGTCCACCAATGTGAACAGGGAGAGGTGGCCTCTGTCGTTAACAGGTCCAGACAGGATCTTGGTGGGCTGGGGCCGAGGCTGAAGCAGCCCTGCAAGTTAGCAGGGGAGTTCTGCCTGGTTGCCCAAATCATGAATAAAACATGTTTCTTCCTCATTCCTTCCCCGTGGTGCTGCAGAGCTTCCTATCACAATCTTGGAATCTCTGCCCTGTGCTGATATCTGATGGGTTGGCAGGAGAATTGGCTCCGTGGGGGTGAGGGTGAACTCTGCTGTTGGTACTTGGTGCCACGCGACCAGATGCGTGGACCGGGACACGGCGGAGGGACTGGGCTTGGGTGCTTGCAGAAATGCCAGGGAGGCACGTAGTGGGCGGAAACTCTCACCTCTGCTTTTTTTCAGCTCTGCCTGCACATTCTGGCGGTCATATTTGCTGATCATATTTCTTGTAGGTTTCTACCCTCATCATAAGGGCAGTGAGGGAGCTCAGACTGGATCGTGGCTCTTTATAATCTTTTCCAAGGATGGTTTCTGTTCTTACGGGATTTGGTTGGTTCTCACTTCTCCCAAAACCCCATGTTAAATGACTTTGCCTATGAGTTTTTTACAAAAAATTCTTATTCTGACACTTCTCTCTTCCCTTCCCAAGCACACAGAGGACATTCAGTAAATGGTAGGCCCCTTTCCTCCCATTTCATATCTGCCCTGCAAAACCCCCCTTCTCCCTCCCTCTCTTTCTCTCTGCCCCTCCCTCCTCTTCTCTCTGTTTTTCCATGTTCTCATTTAGGCAGTTTCCCAATTAAGGTTGCTGTCACCCTGACTTTTCTTTCTTTCTTTTTTTTTTTTATATCATCATCTGTCTGTCTTGACATTTTACATCCCAGATAATTTCCTTCAAAGAATCAGTTTTTTAAGACATCAGAGCGTGAGTCACCCCGTGTCACACTGAGTGACACTGGAGGCCAGCACCCCACCCCTACCCCCCCTACCCGATCCAGCAGGGCAGGGCCTAAGAGTGCGTGAACTGCAGTCACTCCTTGAGTGATATCATCGTAGCATAGAAAGTTGGTTTTATTTTTTTTTTCTAAAGAAAGAAAATGCCCTCGCCCAACTGAGCTTTCCTGTTAAACAAGTGTTTCGAGAGACCCATTGAAAGTACTTTTCAGCTGAAGGGCCTTTATTGTGCGCTGTGAGAACAAGCACAAACACGCTGTTAGAATGTGCCTTGGAGGAAGCGATAAGCCCACAGATTTCACTCGAGTGACTTTACCCTTCGTTTAGCTTGAGCGGGGATTGGCAGAGACGAGGTTGGGGATGTTTTGGGTGGTAGGGGATGAGCACTTTTGCTTCCTGATGAACACGGCAGAACAGTATTTCCCAGTATGTGTTCTGAGAAATACCATTAAATACTTTCGCCAAGAATCCTTCATCCCTCTCTGGAACCTAAGTGTCCTCCCCTGGCATAAAAGCATCCAAGAAGTTTGGGCTTTAAAGAAACCAGTCGAATTTTGTTCAGCCAGAGGTTCCTAAAGTCCCCTGACTCCGGAATTCTGTTTGATCAGCTTTTCATCCACGAGTCTGGGGCTCACAGACCAACTCCTTGGGAGATTCTGCGCCAGTCGGGAGCCAGCTCAGAGATGAGGTCCTTGGGAAGAAGTGGGCGCCCTGGAGAGAGTTTCTGGGCTGGTGCAGACTGGCTTGCTCCCCCGAGCCTGGGCGTGGAATGTGAATGCTGCCTCCTGCCTCCTGCCTCCTTGCAACTTGGTCTATTACCTCTGTCCCCTCCCGGCTCTGGCTGGCCTACAGGTGCATGCACAGCTTCCCTGTCCTGCAGCAGGTTCCTGCCTGAATCCCGCTTGCTGCCTCCGGCTGCTCTCCTGCCCCCCGTTCTCATGGCCAATCTGGAAACCCATTTTATACCATCACATCCTCCCTTTCCCCTGGGCTCTTCCCTTCTGTGGGCTGTCCCGCCACCCTGCAGGTGACACTTGCCTACAGGTCACCCAGAACCCAGGTGCCAAGTCCAGTGAGCTTTTTACCAACGACCATCTCCCAACCTCTTGCTTCCTCTGACATGTTTTCTCCTCCTGTGCGTCCTTCCCTCTGGCCTCTCTCCTGCCCTGCACCCATCCAACGTTCTCCCACTCCCAGTTTTTCCCTTAATATCTTTCACATCAAACCAAGGTGTCTCCCCTGCTCATCTGTCACCTCCTCTGCCATCTGTCTGTCATTAGATCTTCTTCCTGGTCCCTCTTCTGCCCCTTGGGGTATTTGGGTTCTCCTGGCCCCCTTAGGCTAAAGCTTGGAGAGTCATTCTTCTTAACAGATCCTTTTCTCCCCAAATCTAAGTACAATGGATGGGTGGATGGGTGGATTAATAAGTTTTCCCAGCAATCAGTTTGCCCACATACTGAGGATGTTTTTGGTGATTTGGTGTCACCCTGCCTGTGCCATCTTATAGGGTTCTCCCTTTTATGCAGCCTCCTCCAGCATTCTTTTTTTGCAGACCTGTACACACACGTGCTTGCCCCACCCTCATGCCTTCCAATGCCACAATGGCTCTCAGATAAAACCTCAGACTGGGTCGCAGATGGTTTAGCACACCTGCATCAGGTCTGGGCATACGTCTTTTCAAATAGAAAAGGCAGACACCTGAATTTACGGGAGAGTCCACCCATGCCCACACAATCAACAGCTAAAGCTTGCAGTAAAACCAGAAAGCCTCACGCATGCAATGACTGGGGCTGGGTCTTCTAATGGATTGACTGACAAAGGAGTCTGCGCTGGGCAGGAACTGGGAAAGGCTTCCTCAGAAAGCAGCGTGCCTGAGCTGCGATGCTGGGGGGACCCCACACAGAGGCTCTGTGGCAGAAGGGAAGGTGGCGTGGCAAGGCCACGTGGAGGAACTGAAGTTAAGCCGGGGGAATGAGGATATCAGAAGAGAGAGGATTAGCATGCGTCGTCTTTTCAGCAGCTATCCTGGTGCAATGTAAATAGAGTGACTGGTTGTAGATCTCCCATCTTCCAGCTAATTTGCAAGTGCAGTGAGAGCCTGGGGTCCAATATGTTTTACTCTGAGTTGGTTTGGGGGCACCGGTTCTGTGCCTGGGAGGTTGGAGAGGCTCGGCAGGTACTTGTGCGTGAATGCATCAGAGTGCTTTAGCACAGGCGTGGACGAGGGGCCAGCTGAGCTCTCCGGGGGCCTTCCCTGGTCAAGGCAGGCTTCCTAGAGGGGAGGTCACCTGAGCGGAGTCCTGGGTAAGTGCCAGAGGTGCACCGCCCCCAGCATGTTCGGGCCGAGGCAGCCGAGAGTGCTAGACATGAGAAGGGCTGCCAGGAGCGGAGTGCCTAGAGGGCTAGGCCAATGCTAACGAGCGTGGGCACCATCCCAAAGGCCTCGAGGAACATTGTAGGCTGAAAATAACAACATGGTGGGGTGTGCAGTTGCCTGCTCCACAGCAGACACCAGGGCCGTGGCGGCATCTTTCGATCCAGTCTTCATCATGGAAAAAGCTTTCATTGCCCTTGGAATTGGAGTCTATCTAGCTCCTTCCCAGGCCCTTAGGCCAGTGTGATTGGCCCCTGCCGCCTTCTCCCACTGGGCCAAGCTGGGCCACCCGCTTGCAGCTTTGTTCACTGCTCTGCAGCCACCATGTCCTGCCCTCAGTGTCTAGGTCACCCAAGCCTGTCCCACCCCTGCAACACAACACTTGTGTCCCCTCTGCTTGGAGCAGCCCAGCCCCGGGGCTGCTGCTTACCCTTCAGGTCTCAACTTAGGTGTCACCTTAAAGGAGCCTTTATGGCCCCTACTCCCAGGCTAGACCGGATCCCCTCATTGTGTGGTCTCAAGCCCTTGAACTTCCCATCGTCCTCCCGATGGCATTTATGGTCACGTCCTGGAATGACTGTGTGATTGACGAAGCTCTCCCCCAACTGGACTGTGGGCTTCATGTGAAGTGGGGCTGTGTCTGTCTCATGCAGAGCACACAGTAGGCATGCATCAGATGCATTTTCAACTTTTGACACCTACCATGTGTGGAAGTTCCACTCTGGCTACTTCCTTCCTTTTTCTGGTCTGCTGTAAACTGCCGCCACTTCAGTCTCAAGGATTCCAGAGAACTGGTAGCCTAATAAAGTAAGGTGACATGTTCCTGCACTGAGTGATCAGTGATGGTGGCCGGGAGATGAGGCTGTGACATCTCATTTTCTAAAACTTGGTTTTGAGTAATATCATTTATGGCCAAACCTTGGGTGAGACGCTCTTGCTCGTGGAGGTTTAACTGAGCTGCTGTTTTTTCATTCTGCCAGTTTGGAGCCAACGTCTCTGAAGTAGATTCTTAATGATAGAAGTCACCGTAGGAAGACATGCACCCTCACACCAGCTGGGGGTTCTCAACCCTGCCTGTGCATCAAAGCCATGTGTGGAGCTTTTAAAATTCTCTGGGTGCCTGGGCCCCTGGAGATCAGAGTAGGTCTGAGGTGAAGCAAAGGAAGAATCCATATTTTAAAATCAATTCAGGCTGGGCACAGTGGCTCATGCCTGTAATCCTAGCACTCTGGGAGGCCTGGACGGGAGGATCACTTGAGGACAGTTGTCCAAGACCAGCCTGGGCAACACAGTGGGACTCTGTCTCTTCAGTAAGAAAAATTATCAGGGCGTGGTGGCGCGCGCCTGTAGTCCCAGCTACTCAGGAGGCTGAGGCAGGAGGATCACTTGAGCCCAGGAGTTTGAGGTTGCAGTGAGCTATGATCACACCGCTACACTCCAGCCTGGGAAACAGAACAAGACTCTGTCTTGGAAAAATGTATTCAGCCAGGTTCAGTCTCTGCCGCAGAATAGGCCCTCTTCCCCCTAACCTGCCTGCTGCTCAAAGTGGGTGTCACCAGCCAGCACCACTTATATACCCAGGGATACACATGTGCATGTGTGCGTTCATGATGTGCATTAATTTTGTGCATCACATAGCTAAAAGCACAGGATGGTTGACACTCATCTGCTTTTGTCACCTAACAGTATAATCTGGAGCATTTTCCTGTAATGTATTTTAAGCCGCCTCATTCTTTTTTTACTGATATGGATGTTTAACCAGCTGTTTCTGGTAGGCATTTAGGTTGTTTCTAATCTTTCTGGTAAACAGAACTACACCGAGTAGCCCTGCAGTACATACATGGGCTAATTCCTAGAAGTGGACTTGCTCAGTCAGTGCACACGTATATTAAATTTTGAGACATGGCCAAATTTCTCCCCCTAAGTCTACCTCAGGGCACCTGTTTCTTCACTCTCTTTTCAATCCAGAGTGTCATCAAATTCTTTACTCTTTCCTGATCTTTTGCCATTTGGGGATAAAAGTTGCTACCTCCATGAAGAACTGCATTTCTCTTTTATGACCCTGAGTGTCTCTTCACGTGTTTAGGAGCCATTTGAATTTCACTTCGTATGAACTGTCTATTTACGTCCTTTTCCCATTTCTCTCTTTGGTTGTTCGGGTTTGTTCCTTTTTAGTGTTAAACTTTTGATCTTCTTGCTCTCCCGGTTTGCTGTGGTTTGTACCGACCAGGGCAGCGTTTTTGCTGGTGGTGGATCTGTGAGTGAGAATCCAGAGCCAGCACCGAGAAGATGAGGGCAAGTGTGAACCCAGGTCCCCGTCCAGGTGGCCGTGATCAAAGGACTTAGCGACCGTGGGAACACCCTGGACAGCACGTAGCGTGTTTAGATGTATTGATGATGCAAACGTTTACCAGACTCGGGGGTGACTTAAGCCACATGTGGTGGCTGTTAAATGCGTCTCTGATCACAAACATCAATGGTTTTGTTGGCACAATCCTTGTTAGTTAGCTGTCTAGCGTTTAGCTAAAGGGCCACATGGTGAAGGTGCATTTTGGGGCAGGTAAATTTATTTCTTTTTTTTT
>VSMD01020006.1:0-52107 GCA_008750895.1 Mirza zaza | reverse complement strand
CCTTCCTTCCTTCCCTCCCTCCCTCCCTCCCTCCCTCCCTCCCTCCTTCCTTCCTTCCTTCCTTCCTTCCTTCCATCCTTCCTTCCTCCCTCTCTTTCTCTCTTTTCCTTCTCTCTCTCCTCTCTCATTTTCTTTCCTTCCTTCCTTCTTTCCTTTATTTTTTTTTCTCCCCTCCAGAGCTTTTCTGGCAAATGCACCGCAGGGGAGCGGGTTCCTGGGCAGATATCGGGAGGGCGGGACGTGCATGCGAACATCAGGGTGACTGGAGCTGAGGCCGACAGCGACGCGGATCAGTTCGGGGGACCCCGCGTTCTGCTCCCCGACTCTCCACTGCGTGGGGCGCAGGTCTCGCCACCAGCCTGGCCCCGGAGCCCGGGCGGCCGAGGGCGGCGGGGTCGTGAAGCCCACCGGGGCGGGGCGGGGCGCTGGGCCGTGCACCCGCGGGCTTGAATGAGCATTGCCTGTCAAAACCGGCCTTTACTCACCTTCCCGCAGCGACGGACGGGGCGAGGTGGCGCTGCCTCCGCGTGGTTTCCTGGGCTTAGGCTGACACCTGCTGGCGAGTGTGAGCATCGTGTAGGAAAGCAACGCGGTGACCTTTAATTTTTTTTTTTCCACACTGGGTTGCTCTTAACTTTTTCTCCTTGCTACCCACCCATCCATCCACTCACCTGTCCACCTACCCACCCATATATCCATCCATCCACCCATACACTCATGCATGTGTCTATTCATCTATCTGTTCATCCATCTCCCCATCCGTCTTCTCATCCATCCATCCACTCCACCATTCATCCCCTCACCTGTCCATATTTCTATCTGCCCACCCACTCCCCTATCCTCCCATCCCCCATCCATTCACTTATCCATCTATCTGCCCATTCATTTATCTCTCCATCCATCCATCCATCCATCCATCCATCCATTCACGTTTTCATCCATACCCTCAACCACCTATCCATCCATCCATCCATCCATCCATCCATCCATCCATCCATCCATCCACTCACCCACTTATCCATCCATCCACTCACCCACCTATCCATCCATCCAATCATCCATCCATCCATCCATCCATCCACCCACCCACCCACTCACCTATCCATCCATCCACCCATACACTCATGCATGTGTCTATTCATCTATCTATTCATCCGTCTTCTCATCCATCCATCCACTCCACCATTCATCCCCTCACCTATCCATATTTCTATCTGCCCACCCACTCACCTATCCTCCCATCCCCCATCCATTCACTTATCCATCTATCTGCCCATTCATTTATCTCTCCATCCATCCATCCATCCATCCATTCACTTTTTCATCCATACCCTCAACCAGCTATCCATCCATCCATCCATCCACTCACCCACCTATCCATCCATCCAATCATCCATCCATCCATCCACTCACCCACCCACTCACCTATCCATCCATCCACTCACCCATCTATCCATCCATCCAATCATCCATCCATCCATCCATCCACTCACCCACCTATCCATCCATCCAATCATCCATCCATCCATCCATCCATCCACTCACCCACCTATCCATCCATCCAATCATCCATCCATCCATCCATCCATCCACTCACCTATCCATCCATCCACTCACCCATCTGTCCTTCTATCCAGCAATCCACCAATCCACCCATGCATCTACCATAACTAAATAACCAGGGTGCACCTATTATGTTTAGCTTCAATGCTAAACACCAGTATTCCGTTATCTCCTCTCCAGAACTTACCTTCTTTCCTCTCTCTAGCTCTCTCCTTTTCCTCCCTCTTTAATCTCCACTTATTTCCACTCTCTCCTCCCCCCTACTTTTTTTTTATTTAAAGTTTGATTAGTTCTCTCAGAAACAGTGAGACTTCTTTAAGGGGTTATAAAGAGTTATTTCTGCAGAATTGCTAAAAAATTATATTTTTTTAGGGAAGGGGAAAAGTGCCAGTGAATGAAAGAATTTAAAAAACTGGCCAGATATGGTGGCTTATGCCTGTAATCCCAGCACTTTGGGAAGCTTGAGGCCAGGAGTTCAAGACCAGCCTGGGCAATATAGTGAGACCCCCATCTCTAAAAAAAAAAAAAAAAAAAAAAAGAATGCAAAAATTAGCCAGATGTGGTGGCATGCACCTGTTGTCCCAGCTACTCAGGAGGCTGAGGCAGGAGGATCCCTTGAACCCATGAGTTCGAGGCTGCAGTGAGCTATGGCACTATGCAGTGCTACCCCACTGCACTCTAGCCTGGGTGACAGAGCATGACCCTGTCTCAAAAAAACCAACCAAACCAACCAAAACCCTGTTGCCCAAGGAAAATGTCAAGTATAATATATAATAATAATGACCGCAAACGCTCATTGGGTACCTATTGTATGCCAGACACAGTGCTAAGCAACTTTACAATCTTGTCACCTTGTCGCGACTCTGCCGTGCGGTAGATTCTATATTATATCCAATTCGTGGATGAATAAAGACAGGCTGAGAGAGGTGAGGTCATCTGCTCATGGTCTTGCAGCTAGAAAGCAGCAGGACTGGGATTTGAACCTGCTGCTGTCAGTCTCCAAAACTCAAGCTCTTAATGAATCATTTGGCCGAAGAGTTTCTTATGACAGAAAGTGGCAGGGGTTTGCTTTCAAATAACTCAGAAAATAAGAAAATGACCATATCAGAGACAAAAAGGTGAGCCTTGTAGGCCGTTCAGAATCAGGGTGCATTGCGTAAGATGCCATTTCTACCACAACCTCCTTGTATGGCCAGTCTCTGCCTCAGTTTCCAATTCCCGTTGCTTTCTAAGACCATAAAAAGACTCAATGTGTCTTCATAGCCATGATCTCCAAACTTCTGAACTCCTACCCAAACCAGCGAAACAATTTTTCAGCATACTCATAATATGTGCGTTTTTTAATTTACCTATAAATTACACAAGTATGCTGTTAAATTTATTATATGTACTGTAAAATGTACATAAAAATCAAAATGTGAAAAGGATGAGATATCAGTGACATGCTTACTATTCTTAAATGGCTTTCATTTTGTAATTTAATAACACGAACCACTTTTGCTCTCATGTTTTAGAAGTTTGCCTTCACTTTTTGAATGCTGTGTTCCGTGAGGGCTTTTTTATTCTGAACATTTTCAAATACGCTACTCTTCAGATTGAAGAGTTCCTCGAACCTGCCATGCACATCATCCAAATTTAATAGTTACTGGGATTTTGCCAGACTTCCTTCTCAAATCCATTTTCCTTTTTCTGAGATATTTAAAAGCAAATCCCAGACCTTATGTGATTTCTCAGACTCCATCTCTAAAGCACACAGGCATTTTCTTATATCGCACTGACAACATTAATAAAGATTTTTTTTTTTTATGTCATCTAATTTCCTGTCCACTTTCAGATTTCCTTGTTTGTCATTTTACAGTTGATTTCTTGGAATCAGGAAAGTCTGGTGTGTTGCATTTGGCCGTTCTATAGCTCTCTCTCTCTGTTTATTGTGGTGAAATGCACATAGCATAAAATGCATTCTTTTAGCCATTTTTAAGGGTACAATTCCCTGGTATTACATACATTTGTGTTGCTATGTAGCCATCACCACCCTCCATCTCTGGGACTTTTTCATTTTCCCAAGGTGACACTCTGTCCCCGTGAGACACCATCTCCCCTCTCTCCCCCCCCCCCCCCAGCCCCTGGCACCCACCTGCCTACTTCCTGTCTCTGTGCACTTGGCTACGCTAAGGAGCTCAGGTAAGTAGGATCATATCGTATTTGTCTTTTTGCAATGGGCTTATTTCACTTAGCGTCATGTCCTCTAAGTCCATCTATGTCGTAGCACGTGCCAAAATGCCCTTCCTTTTTGAGGCTGAATAATATTCCATTTGTATGTATATGTTACCTTTCCTTTATCCACCCGTCCATCCACGGACACTTGGGTTGCTTCCACTCTTTGGCTGTCGTGAATAACGCTGCTATGCACACAGGTGCACAGATATCTCTTTGAGGTCCGCTTTCCATTCTTTTGGATATATTCCCAGAAGTGGGATGCCTGGATCATATGGGAATTCTATGTTTCATTTTTTTTTTTTTTGGTGGTCATATCTCTTAAGTCTTATTTACTCTATTGCAGTCTCTCTGACTTCCTTTTTTTTTTTTTTTGAGACAAAGTCTTGCTCTGTTGCCCAGGCTGAAGTGCAGTGGCATCATCGTAGCTCACTGCAGCCTCCAACTCCTGGGCTCAAGCGATCCTCCTGCCTCAGCCTCCCGAGTAGCTGGGACTACAGGCATGCGCCACCATGCCCGGCTCATTTTTCTATTTTTAGCAGAGCTGGGGTCTCGCTCTTGCTCAGGCTGGTCTCGGCAGGTCTGGGCTGGGGTCTGGGATTTTGCATGTCTTTCTGGCAGGTCCCCAGGTGTGACTGACGCTGTCTCGGTCCAACCGGTGACCTTCTAAGCCATCATCATCATCATCATCAGAGACTGGAGAGAACTTGGGTGGGAGAGGGAGGGAGTAGAGACAGGAGGGCTAAGCAAACCGCCACTCGTGTCATGAATAATGCTTATTAAGCCTTGATGACAAGAGTGATAATAACCAATATCGATGCAGCAGTTACTATCTGAGGGCGCAGCTCCAAGTCTTTTAATATACATTGAGTCATGTAATCCTCATCACCGTTGTTATAAATAGATCGTGTCGCATGAGGTTCTTTTGCAGAGTGTTTCCATGTTCCACGTCTTATGGTGTGCACACAACAACCTCGTGAAGCAGCCAGCGCCGTTGTTGTTGCTATTATTATTAATATTATTTAATCATTAAATTAATATCATTTATTTATTTTAGAGACAGGGTCTTGCCCTGCCGCCCAGGCTGGAGTGCAGTGGTGTCATCATACTCCCACTGCAGCCTCAAACTCCTGGGCTCAAGCCATCCTCCTGCCTCAGCCTCCAAGTAGCTGGGACTACAGGCACGTGTGCCACCACACCTATCAGATTTTTAAATTTTTTGTAGAGATGGGGTCTCGCTATGTTGCCCAGGCTGGCCTTGAACTCCTGGCCTCAAGCGATCCTCCTGCCTCAGCCTCCCAAAGTGCTAGGATTATAGGCATTAGCCACCGCACTTGGTGGGATCTAGGTTTTCTGAGGCTACTGTCTTGCTCAGGGTATTAATAAAAGAAAAAGTCCTCCCTGCAGCCCACAAGGCCCTGCCCCATTTCTGTATCTCCCCCCTGCCCTCACATCTTCCCTCTGTCACCCTCACGCACTCTGTTTCAGCCACACTAACCTCATTGCTGTTCCTCAAATGCACCAGCCATTGTCTAGCCTCAGGACCTTTGCACTGGCTGTTCCCTCTGCTTGGAAGGCTGTTCCCCGAGGTAGCCATGTGACTCCTTCCTTGCTTTCTTCCAGCCTTTACTTAACGGTTGCCTCCTCAATGAGATGTTCCTTATCGCCCTATGCAAAACACAGCCCTGGAGGCCAAGGCGGGAGGATCACTTGAGGCTAGGAGTTCGAGACCAGCCTGAGCAAGAGCCAGACCCTGTCTCTACAAAAAATAGAAAAATTAGCCAAATGTGGTGGTGCACATGTGTAGTCCCAGCTACTCAGGAGGCTGAGTCAGGAGGATCGCTTGAGCCCAGGAGTTGGAGGTTGCTGTGAGCTATGATGACACCACTGCACTCTAGCCTGGGCAACAGAGTGAGACTTTGTTTCAAAAAAAAAATTAAAATTAAAATAAAAAGAAATAAAAATCAGCCACCACTCATGTCTGATGCTCCTGCCCTACTCAGTTTTTCCCACTAGCACTCATTACCAACTCACAGGTATTATATAGTTAGCTTTTCATCTCTTCGGTTGTGTGTGTTCTCTCTACTAGCTTCATGAAGGTGAGAATTTTTATCTGGTTTGTTTTTTGGGTGGAGGGATATAAAGCAGAAAAAATAATTTTATTTTTTTATTTATTATTATTATTATTATTTGAGACAGAGTCTCGCTTTGTTGCCCAGGCTAGAGTGAGTGCCGTGGCGTCAGCCTAGCTCACAGCAACCTCAAACTCCTGGGCTCAGGCAATCCTCCTGCCTCAGTCTCCCGAGTAGCTGGGACCTTAGGCATGCACCACCATGCCCGGCTAATTTTTTTCTATATATTTTTTTTAGTTGGCCAATTAATTTCTTTCTATTTTTAGTCTTGCTCTTGCTGGTTTTGAACCCCTGACCTTGAGTGATCCACATACCTCAGCCTCCCAGAGTGCTAGGATTATAGGCGTGAGCCACCACGCCCGGCCAATAATTTTATTTTTAAATTTAAAATAATTATGAATTATTTCAAGTATGCAGGCAATAATATAATAGGCATGTGTGTATTTATTGTCTGGTTTAGTCTTTGCTGTGTCCGCAGCTTCTATAACAGGGGCTGGCCAGCTACAGCCAGGGCCCCAAATCTGGACTGTCATCTGTTTTTGTGTGGCCCATGGGCTAAGAGTGGGTTTTATTTACATTTTAAGTGGCTGGGAAAAAAATCAAAAGAATAATAATATTTCTTAATACCTGAAATGTCTATGACATTCAAGCTTCAGCATCTCAAACCACCATGAGATAGCATCTTACACGAGTCGGAATGGTTATTATTAAAAAATCAAAAAAATAACAGATGTTGGCAAGGATTTGGAGAAAAGGGAAATCTTGTATACACTGTTGGTGAGGATGTAAATTAGTACGACCTTTATGGAAAACCGTGGGGAGATGTCTCAAAGAAGTAAAAATAGACCTACCATTTGATCCAGCAATCCCAGTTCTGGGTATCTACCTGAAAGAAAAGAAATCATTATATCCAAACGACATCTGCACTTGTATGTTTGTTGCAGCACAATTCACAATAGCAAAGATATGGAATCGACCTGAGTATCCACTAACGGATGATTGGATGAAGAAAATGTACGCACACACATGCACACGCACACATTGGAATATTACTCAGCCATGAAAAAGGAATGAGATCATGTCTTTTGCGACAACATGGATGGAACTGGAGGCCATCATCTTAAGTGAAATAACAGAAAGTCGAACACCGCATGTTCTCACTTATAAGTGGGAGCTTAATAATGTGCACACACAGAGAGAGAGGGAGGGGATGGGGTGAAAACTTACTTAGTGGGTACAAGGTACTCTGTTCAGGTAGGTGATGGTTATGCTAGAACCCCAGACTTCCCCGCTCTGCACTTTATCTACGTGACAAAACTGCACTGAACCCCCTAAATCTATACAAAAAAATTTTTTTTAAAGGAGAAAGCAGCAACACCAAAATTCAGCATCTGTAAGTTTTATTGTGATGCAACCCTGTCTATAGGTGTGCGTATGGCCTGTGGCCGCTTTTACGTTTCAGCAGCAGGGTTGTCTTGGCGACAGAGACCGTCTGGCCCTCCCAGCCAAAAATGTCCCCTCTGGGGTCCTTTTTGAAGGAGAGGTTTGCGGACTCCGGAGCTGGAACAGCGCCTGAAGCACAGTAGGTGTGCAGCCTGGCCTGGCCTCGCCCGCGGCTGCCGCGGTGGGCCACCAGGTGGCACTGTGGCCTCCGAGCCGGGCAGGTGCAGGGCCCCGGAGGCAGGGAGCGCTCAGCTCCGGTCCTGGGTACCACTCCCCGGGGGCGGCATCCTTCTGGCCCCCAGAGGGTGGCGTTTTGAGGCACGGCAGGCAGCCCCCACTCGAGAATCCAGTTCTCATCGTGTAGTAACTCATCATTTACACATGTGGCTATTTCTTTTTTCATGCATGAAGGGCTTGATAATAGACCAACGAGGGGAAGTTGAGTCAGGCTTTGCAGGGCTCCCTGAATCCTAATGGGGTCACCGTACAGGCGGGTCCTGAGGTCAAGCGAAGGGCCCAGGGTTCAAATCCCAGCTCCTCCACTCGCTGGCTCTGATTTCGGGGAGCGGTAACTCCCTTCTCCCCGGCTCATCTGTGAAATGTGACTAACGATAGCACCCACCTCTGGGGCTCTGGCCAAGATCGAATTCACTGCATCATCACACAGCAAGCCTTTGGGACCGCGAAGGCACACAGCAAGCGCTTGATATCAGCTTTCTATGGTTCTACAGAGGGTAAGCTCCGAAGTATCTCGAGGCTGCAGTTTACACAGTTAAAAAAAAGAAGAAGAAGAAAAAAAGAATAGCAGGTTGTTTAGGCATTGCAATTAAACTGAAACCTAACCTTTAAAAAAGAACTTGCTTGGGAGTCAGAGCTCTTTCTTTTTTCTTTCTTTTCTTTAAGGAAGGCAGGTTAGATAATTCTAGCCTAGTTGATATTAAAAAAAAAAAAAATAGGTCTGGTCCCAGGGGAATTTTTTGTCAGTGCAGCGGGCTGGTTTCTAGCGCAGAAAGACCCTCCTGCTGTCCTTTGAGTTAGCAGCTTTGGCTGTGAGCAGCCATGGGGGGCCCAGAGAGTGGCCCCCAGAGATGGAGGTTCCCCCGATCTGGCAGATTTTGCACGCCAGTCTTCGGCACCCAAGCAGCTCGTGAACAGATGACTCCTCCCTCTTGGGTACAGATAACTGGAAGCAACTGTCTCTTCTCCACTTTTTGGGGACCCTGCATTCTTCTGCTCGCCAATTGCAAATCCCCATCTTTTATGTCTCCAATCTCCCAGTCCCTCCTTTCCACACCTCAAGGTTCTCGTGCCAGCATCCATGCACCTGCCGGGGACTCTCTCACCTGCTTCCACCTGCCGGGGGGTCTATCGACTTCTCTCTATCTACAATTCCACCGTTCTCACTCCCACTCGGTCCAGTCCCACCGGCCCCCTTCTGTTCTCTGCATTTTCAAGCCCTTCGTACCTGCTGTTCCCTCTGCCCGAAAGTCTTGTCCCATGGCTGGCTCCTTCTCCCATTCCGGTCTCAGCACGAATGTCGCCTCCTCGTGTAGGCCTCTGGGGCTACTGTTCATCATGCGGGACCACCCTGTTCATTATGTAAAATTATGTGTTTCCTTCTAAGTTGGACTGCCAGCCCCATGGGGACAGTGTTTTGTTGTTGTTGTTTGCTTGTTTTCTTGGTCTGTCTTCTCTGCTACTGTGTAAAATGCCTAGTGTAGAGTAGAGGTCAATGTTTGTTGAGTGAATAATTGATGGATTCCTGTGAACTTGAACATCGATAGTGATGACCTCTCTATGGCTCTGGCTTTGAGACCGGCAACCCCTCCAGAGCAAGTGAACCTCATCTTCTCTTCTGTTCTCTGCCTAAGGCATCCTCCGCTTCCAAGGCCCATACACTGTGCTCAACGGGGCCTGCCTGGAGGAGGAGGCAGACAGGAAGACAGCAACTGTGTACAGCGTCCAGGAACTACACAGAGATGGTCCCCATTTATCCAACACCCACCAAGGGCCCAGCCCTGGACTAAGGGGCTTCGGGTATGAGCTGATGGCCTCCTTACCCCAGTACCCATTTCACAGAGAAGGCAGCTGAGGCACAGAGAGGTTAAACAATAAAGCTAATAGGGTAGAAACCAGCTTTGGAGCCCAGATCTGTCCAAGTCCAGAGCCCGTCTCCTTGCAAGGTTTTGAAATTGGAAATGCCCAGCACGTGGTGGAATGAATGAATGACTGACTGAAGGGATGAAGTAATGAAGTTGTGATCATTAAGTTTTCCTCTGCCCTTGAAGTGCTAAACTCCATGCGGGGGAGGCCTTTTTCTTATCGATCCTCGAATCTTTGGGATTGCTCAGCACAGAGCTTTGCGGGTTCGACTCGATATCTGTTGAACCTGGTTGTGTCAACTGTTGGACATGAAATCGACAAGATGCTGAAGGCCGGTGTGACACGTGCAGCCCCTTCTACATCCTGGCCACCAGGACCGGCTTGAAGGAGGCCACACTGGGATAAGATTAAATAAGACCTCGCCTTCTAATATTTCTGACTTATCACGGCCCCTTCACCTCTTCTGTCCGTTGCAACCGTGAAAACAGGCTTTGGGAGGGCAGGTGCCACAGACTCCCTCCAGATCACAAATGAAGAAATGGGACCGAGTATGTGTAGAGACGAGTCCTGGGTCATAAATCTAATGGGAGAATCTAATTGAGAAACGATCCCCTCAACTCGCTAAAATACCACTTTGCAAATCAAAATACATGTGTTCCTTTGCCATCCAAGAATGCCATTCTCGCCTGTTTTAGGTTCCTCTGGAGGGCCCCAAACGTGGCACGAAAGATAGATTTGGGGGCAAAAGGAGCCCCCTTCAAAATCCTACCCCAACCCATTAGAGCTGGGTGACCCCGGGCAAGTGCCACAGCCTCTCTGAGGAAGATAAGAATTTCTGGTGCAGAAAAGTCTGGGAGCGTGCACTGGTGAGGCAGGGCTCAAATAACAGGGTCTTCAAGGATAAGTCACCTTCCTTATTCCCCTCCTGTGGTCTGGGCACTGGCTGGTCAATGTTCACATGTAGCTTCTCCAATCCGAATCTTCGGTCAGGGCGTCCGAGTGAGAAAGTTGTGCAGCTTAGTCGTTCTGGGGCCAGCCTGGCTCCATTCATGTCCTGATTCTACTATTTGCTGTGTGACTTTGGACAAATGACTTCGCCTCTCTGAGCCTCTGTTTCCTCACCTGCAAAATACAGAAGAGAATAGCACTTGCCTCACAGGGTTAGTCCAAGGATTAAGCATTTGCAAAATGCACATATCAGGTAGTTAGCAAAGGTTGGGTGAAAGCAAGATATGAGATTGGAATGCGTTTGTGGCAAAGAGATGAAAATGTAACCTCTAAATCTGGGGTTAGCAAACTTCTGTAAGGAACTAGATTGGGAATATTTTCAGCTGTGGGGGGCTTATGATCATAAAGTGGTTTCTGTTGCAACTATTAAATTCTGCCCTTACCATGTGAAGGCAGCCATAGACAATGTGTATGTGAATGGGCGTGACTGTGTACCAATAAAACTTTATTTCCAAAAACAAACAGTGGGCCGTATCTGGCCTGCAGGATGTAGCTTCCTGACTCCTGCTGTAGATCATAGTGAGACATTAGTGGGAACAAAGACAGGAAGTTTCAGATGGTGCTTTCTGGAGAGATGGTGTCAAAAGCCATGAGTGCTACCCCTTAATCCTATTTATTTTTGATATTTATTACCATTTATTAAGCACATCATGGTATTCACATGCCAATCATTGTAATAGGCATTCTTATACTCTCTTTTAACCTTTAAGATAACCTTGGATGATGAGTATCTTTCATGACACTTCTTTTCTTTATTACTATTTTTCAAGAGATAGGGCCTTGCTCTGTTGCCCAGGCTGGTGTGTAGTGGCATCATCATAGCTCACTGCAGCCTCGAACTCCTTGGCTCAAGCAGTCCTCCCACCTTAGCCTCCCAAATAGTTGGAACTACAGGTGAGCACCACTACACACAGCTAATTTTTCTACTTTTTTTTTTTTTTTTTTGTAGAGATAGGGTCTCACTATGTTGCCCAGGCTAGTCAACAAACTCCTAGCTTCAAGCAATCCTCCCACCTTGGTCTCTTCAAGTGCAGAGATTACAGGTGTGAGCCACTATGCCCAGCCCATCCTTCCTTTTTAAATCAGGAAACCAGGACTCAGAGCGGTTAAGAAACTTTCCCAACGTCACACACCTCAGCTGGGGCCACTTTCAAAGCTCTGGCCTCTTCCTTCTGGGCCGGGGGAGGCTGGGGCCTTCTCCCAAAGCCGCCATTTAAATGTTCCCAGCTGTGCCCACAGGCCCTAGTAACAAACTTCCAACCACGGAGCAACTGCTGGAACATTCTGGAACTCTTCCGTTCTTGTCTCAGAAGGAGGATGGCCTTGTTTAAAAAGAGGCTTCATAAAGCAGGGCTTGTGAAGCCTGCTAGAGAGCTCCCAGGCTTCTCAGTGGCGGAGGGCAAGACTCATTTTCACCCATTTTCTCTCTCCCCTTGGTGGGAACTTTCATGCTCACCTTAAATACCCCCTTGGTTGTTCTCTGCCAAGCTCAGCCAACTTTTAGGAGGCTGGTCTATTTTTTTTTTTTTTTGAGACACGGTCTCACTCTGTCACCCTTGAGTAGAGTGCAGTGGCACCATCGTAGTTCACTGCAGCCTCAAACTCCTGGGCTCAAATGATCCTCCTGCTTCAGCCTCCCGAGCAGCTGGGCCGACAGGCATGAACCATGACGCCCAGCTAATTTTTCTATTTTTAGTAGAGACGGGGTCTCGCTCTTGCTCAGGCTGGTCTCGAACTCCTGACCTCAGGCGATCCTCCCGCCTCGGCCTCCCAGAGTGCCAGGATGACAGGCGTGCGCCGCTGTGCCTGGCCGAGGCCGGTCTGTTTTCTTTAGATCTGTGTCCACAATCTCTGGCCCCGGGTGAGGCCCGTGTGCCGGGCTTGGGGACCCCTGCAGGTTAGTGGCACGGTGCAGTTTTGGGTTTCTTTGCAGTCGAAAAGGGTTTTCGGTGGCCGTGTGTCCGCGTGGCTTAGCTGTCTTGCAGGGCAACGGGTCTTTACTCCTGCCAGCCCTCCGGCCCTTGAGCCCACATCAGTGTGGCCTTGGAGGGCCTGTCAAAACATGGATACTGCCGGGTTCGTCCCCGAGCCGCTGATTCTTCGGGGCTGGGTGGAGCCTGAGAAGACGCATTTCTCACGAGCTCCCAGGTGAGGCTCGTGCTTCCGGTCCGGGGACCACACTTTGAGAAGCGTGGTTCAAAATCAGTGGTTCCTAACTTTGGCTGCACAGTCACCTGCAACATTTAAAAAAAAAAAAATCTCTCCCAGGAGGGACTGCATCAACCGGACTCCGGAGTGGTTCTAACCAGTGTGCGGGTCATCGCCTGTCACTTTACTCACGATATACTCAGTGGAGGCCGCCAGGTTTGTGCCCAGCTTGGAAATTTACAATCCACTCCAACCCACAGCGAGCTGTATACTTATTTCATCACGTGTCACGGTGTAATAATAATAGAAATAAACTGCACAATTAATGGAATGCTCTCGAATCATCCTGAAGCCGTTCCCCCCTACCACCTGGCCCGTGGAAAAATCGTCTTCCATGAAATCGGTCCCTGGTGCCAGAAAGTTTGGGGACCTCTGCTCTAGGGAATGAAAAAAAAAAAAATCACGGTGTCTAATCCATGCCTAAGCCAAGGCGGAATTATTCTGGAATGATTCTCGAAGTTTGGATTCTGATTCTTTTGGCTTCAATAATCTCTCTCCTGTGCATTCAGAGAAGATGCTCAGCCGGGACCCACTGGTACAGTCGACTGTTAAAATGTTAAAATGTTTGCGTGCTGGTTGGTGAGCAGCTGTTGCCCAGGGCCCCTGAGCGAGCTCCAGCCACCAGCCCGAGTCCCTTCCTGGGGCCCCTAATGCCTCCCCACGGTCACACTCCGGGGGCGGCACCCCCTGCTGATTGCCGAGTGTTTAAAGCTTCACCCCGCGTGTTTGATCTGCTCGTCCACATCTGTGCCTTTGGTCTTCACGTCTGAGCAGAAGAGCATTTCGAGTAGGTAGGGAGGCCAGTTTGCGAACGCAGGAGTGTGAGAAAGTTCCTCTGTGTCTGGAGAGGGCGTGGCACTTGCTCCACCGCTGGTGCTGGCCCCCACCAGCTGGGCAAGTCATCCAACCTCTCTGTGCCTCGGTTTCCTCATGGGCAAAATAGTAATAGCGTCTTCCCCACAGGTGCGGGGTGAGGTTTGCATGAGCGAGTGCGAATGCGCGCGCAGACCTGAGCAGTTAATGTCGTGTGTCAGTGTTTATATCAGCTCCCTGCTGCTGTGTAACAAATGGCCCCAAAGCGCACCACAAATAACGACAAACGTAGTGGCTTTAAACACACATCGGTCGGGCACGGTGGCTCACGCCTGTAATCCCAGCACTCTGGGAGGCCGAGGTGGGAGGATCGCTTGAGCTCAGGATTTCGAGACCAGCCTGAATAAGAGTGAGACCCCGTCTCTACTAAAAATAGAAAAAAATAGCTGGGAGTGGTCGCATGAGTCTATGGTCCCAGCCACTCGGGAGGCTGAGGCAGGAGGATTGCTTGAGCCCAGGAGTTTGAGGTTGCTGTGAGCTAGGCTGACGCCACGGCACTCACTCTAGCCTGGGCAACAAAGCGAGACTCTGTCCCAAAAAAAGAAAGAAAGAAAGAAACAACACACATTTATTTTCTTGCAGTTTCTGAGGGTCAGGAATCGACATGGCTCAGCTGGGTCCTCTGCTGTGTTATAATCAAGCTGTTGGCCAGGACTGGTGTCATCCGAAATATTGACTGGGGAAGGATCTGTTTCCAAGCTCGCCTGCTTGTTGGCAGTATTCACCCCCGCCCCAAGGGTGGGCAGTGGCATGCCAGGGTCATTGACCAAGAGAGTCGAGCAGGTTGAGGTTATGGTGAGAGAAGAGACTAGCTGTGTTCTTAAAAGTCACTGAAAGCAACAACAATTAATTATTTCTCACAATCCTTCAAGTCAAGGATCTTCCGGAACTCAGCCGGATGGTTTTGTTAGAAGTGTCTCACTCGCGTGTTTGATGACCTGGTTGTGCCGGGTGGTCTGTGAGGCTTCACTCTCGTGTTTGGCACCTCAGAGCTTTTTCCGGTGTCTTCTTTCTCTCCGCGTGGCTAGCTTGGGCTTCCTCACAACATGGCGGCCTCGGGTTGTGGGACGTTCTTCAAGAGTCTGGCTTTCCAGAAGCGGCATGTCAAACGTGAAGGCAAAAAGATGCAAATCTCTTTTGGCAGGTGGCTGCCAGGTTTGAAGGAGCTCAGATGCCACGTTGGGGAAGTTGAAGTCTATCCCGTCGTCACTGAGCAGGCTGTTGGCAGTCTTTTAGCAGGAGAGGAACACATGCACCCACACTCCGACGCTTCACAGGGGTGGGGCGTTTTATAAAGTGATTTCCGCAGGGGAGGACTGGTCACTGAGAAGAACAGGGAGTCTGGGGACAGAAACTCCAAATCTTTCTGCTCTATGCGACCACATTTTTTTTTTTTTTTGACTTTTCTGAGCCCTTAGCTGCACCATCTGTGAAACAAGATAAGAACCCCTGCCTTAGACATCCTACAAGACTTTTCTAAGGATAAAATAAGGAAGCGTTCATAAAGTGCTTTGTAACCCAGGCTTGGCAAACTCAACTGTTTACAGAGGCCAAACTGGTGGTGACGATTGGAGCAGCTGCCACGTCAGGGGGACAATAGGGAGTGGCGAGGCCTGTGGCAAACCGGAGAGCTCCGGCCCCACGTGAAGGATGCCGTCGTTATGCAGTGCAAGCTGATTGCCGCCATGCAATGCAGCCTGCGCTCCGTGCCGCTCAATAGTCTGATTTTCTGAGAAGAGGCAAAAATTTCACTTTTGTGTGTAATCTCCTGACTTGTTCTTAACGTATTTTTATATCTTAAGATGTGGCTAGATCGAGGAAGCAATTTGTGAGCTCTGAGTCTGCAGCATCTGCTTGAGGCCCTGGAACTCGATGTAAATACTGGTTATTAGTTTCGTCGTGGATCTTTGAAACCGGGAAGGCGAGATGAGCAGCGGGGAGATGTGGAGGGAGGGGCCGCCAGGGGCTCAGGGGGTATCCGGGCTGGCACAGCAGGGTCGGGGGCAAAGGTAGGCAGGGGATCCCAGAAACCTTTTAGAAGGAAAATCGGTGAGACTCACTCGCTAAGTGGCTAGAGCGAAGATTCTTAACACGGAGCCCTCTGTAGCCCCGATGAACCCTTCTCGGGATCGTGCTTTTAGATGCATAACACACAACACACCAGACACCAATTATATTGAAGAGCAGTTTTCGAAATGTTTTAAAGAACAGATCTGTCATGCTATAACAAATGTGCTTCTTTAAAGACACATAAAAAAAAAAACAAGAGCTCGTGACAGGCCTGTCAATTTCGAGGCAGTCATGAGAGTCCGTGACTTTCAAGATATCTGCGAGAAGAGTAACGGGACGTAGCAGCGTGGTTTCTGCCCATGGCAAAGTCATAGGTGCCGCTAACACGCTAGCACTGCCGCCTCCACTCATGATCACGGCTGGCGGGAGGGAAAACGAAGACGTGAATTTTCCCACCCAAATGTACAGACTCCCCGAATTATAAACCAGTTGGGCCTCTAGGCAGTGAAGGACGAGGGGAGCCCAGAGGGGGGACTCCAAGGTGTCCAGTCTGAGCAAGGCCAAAGTGGGGTAACCCGGGAGGGTGTAGGAAACTAGGGGGTAGAGCAGAGGGGTCTAAAAGAGGGTAGCAATAGAGCTTGCGGGCTGGGGGCTGGGCATGGTGGCTCACGCCTGGAATCCTAGAACTTTGGGAGGCCGAGGCGGAAGGATCGCTTGAGCCCAGGAGTTGGAGGCTGCAGTGAGCTATAATGACGCCACTGCACTCCAGCCTGGGCAACATAGTGAGACCCTGACTCTTAAAAAAAAAAAAAAAAAGAATGGAACAAGAAAGACAAATGATCCTAGGAACTAGGAACCTTGCAATCCGGTCCTGAACAGCAAGGGAGGACCGTGTTCTAAGAAGGAGAATGGAGTCCACGGTGTTTGGATCCAACCAAGAGATCAAGTAGACATAGATGTGGGAAGAAACCAATTATTGGAACAAACGGTGGCGGCGACCCAGCGTGTCCCATCGGTCCGGGCATGGGTCGGGCGCGGTGGCTCACGCCTGTAATCCCAGCACTCTGGGAGGCCGAGGCGGGCGGATCGTTTGAGCTCAAGAGTTGGAGACCAGCCTGCGCAAGAGCGAGACCCTGTCTCTACTATAAATAGAGAGAAATTAATTGGCCAACTAATATATATAGAAAAAAAATTAGCCGGGCATGGTGGCGCATGCCTGTAGTCCCAGCTACTCGGGAGGCTGAGGCAGGAGGATCGCTCGAGCCCAGGAGTTGGAGGTTGCTGTGAGCGAGGCTGACGCCAGAGCACTCTAGCTGGGCGACAGAGCGAGGCTCTGTCTCAAAAAGAAAAGAAAAATGAGCCGTCAGCCTGCGACAGCGTCACCTGCGGGTACCACGTAGCGGCCACCGCCCCGAGCGCACCTGTCCTGACGGGCACACGGGCACCCCCCAGGGGCCCGGCCTGTCTTCCTGAGTGTCCCGTCTGCTCTGCCCGAGTGTGACCGCCCCCCCCTTCTCTGGCGTCACCGTGGCAGTCTCATTAGTAGCAACGGTCGCCCAAAGCTCGGGTGCCTTGGGACCCGTTCGCAGCTTGGCTGTGGAGAAAGTGGCCAGCCCGGTCCTTTCCGCCGTGTAAGCACGCCTCTCCTGCCACACGCAGAGAAAGCAGACCACGCAGCGCTCCGTGGGTTCGGGCCTCGTTCCTGCCCGTGCCCGGCGCTTCGTGTAGACGGCAAGGCTCTTTGCACGCTGTAAGGCCCGTCGGATGCATCGGCATAAACCCACGACGGCCCTCCGGGGGGAGGGTCAGTTCTCCTCGCTACACACGTTAATCTTCCCAGTGCTGTTGGCTGGGCCATGCTGCGGTCCTGTCTTGGCCTTCACTTCGTGTTAGTTTTGGAGAAACAAGGAAAACTACGACGGTCACCAGCGGTTCTTTGCAATCGCACGGCCGATGGGAACGCGCAAGCAAGCTGACGCTGTTGCTCGCCGACTTGAGTTAAATGGCGACTGCCTTGGGGAGCAATCCCTCCATCTATTCGTGAGGGGGTTGCAACCGCCGTTGCGAATAGGGACCGCCTGGTCTATGAGGCCACCATCGCACAGCTTTTTGCAAAAAAAAAAAAAAAAAAAAAGAAAGAAAGAAAAAGGCAAGTTAGGCATCAATGCAACTATTTCCGTGTGTTGAGATGGCAATCAAACATTTCCTGGCCAGTGTTTAAACTGTTTCATTCAATTTCACAGAAAACAAGGCGCCCATCTGCCTACCAACCTGAAATTCTTTTGGTAGGTGGAAGCTAGACACATGAAGGTAAATAAAAAGAAAGGCTGTTAGATACAGCAAACAGTTGCATGTAGTAACGCTAATATATTTAAAAATAAGTCAACAGCAAACCACTGAAAAATTATATACATCTATACACCCAACATGAGCACCTTTTTGTATTAAGAAAGGAAGCATTGTAAAATAATTCTGAGTTTTGTGTTTGTTGTAGATTGGTTTTCTTTTTATTTTTTTGAGACAGAGTCTCACTCTGTTGCCCAGGCTAAAGTGAGTGCCGTGGCGTCAGCCTAGCTCACAGCAACCTCAAACTTCTGGGCTCAAGCCATCCTCCTGCCTCAGTCTTCCGAGTAGCTGGGACTACAGGCATCCACCACCACGCCCGGCTAATTTTTTTTCTATATATATTTAGTTGGCCAATTAATTTCTTTCTATTTTTAGTAGAGACGGGGTCTTCCTCTTTCTCAGGCTGGTTTCGAACTCCTGACCTTGAGCAATCCTCCCACCTCAGCCTCCAAGAGTGCTGGGATTACAAGGCGTGAGCCACCTGCCCAGCCTGTAGATTGATTATATTGCTGAAGAATATTGGTTTTATTTGTTTTGTTTGTTTGCATGCATGCGTGTGTGTGTGTGTGTGTGTGTGTGTGTGTTTTCCTTTCACTGACAAGCCATTGTGAGTGGTCTCGGACCACTGATTGTCTCCTTTGTGAGTCATTACATACTGCTGCTGTGTGTTTTATTTGCTAATTTTTATTAATTCTAGTTTTTTTCTTAAATAAATTTGACTTTTCTGAAATTCAGGTTTTTCCTCACTTTTTTTGTGCCATTTTAAAGTTAGTGTCTTTTGATATGCGTAATTGTTTATGGTAGAGTTTATGTGTTCGATACATATTTTCTTTCCCCTCATTAATCAGTTCATTAGAAATATTTTAAATTCAGCTATTTTGGGAAGATATGAGGTTCAGAAAGGAAAGGTAACATTGGAAAAAATTTCAAAGGCTATTTAAAGCAGCTATAAGATGGTCTCAGGCTCTCTTTTTCTCTTCTCCAATGGAGTCATATCTTCAAACTTAATCTTTGAAAGGTTAGGGAATAAATTGATTTTTATAAATACTGGGGAAAAAAAAGTCAGGCGTTTTTTTTTTTCTTTTTTCAAATCTTGGACAAATCACATATTTAAAATGTGTTCTTGTATTTATTGGTTTTGCAAAAGAAGGCATCATCGTGCACGGTATTTGTAATTAAAAACAAAGCATTTGTTTGAAAAAGGCAGTTTGCAAAAAACAGTATGTTTTTGGTCTTTTATAATTCTCATTAAAAGGATATCTGGCAAGTTTTTTTAAAAAGCCAGATGCTATGTCACGTGGTTTGGGGGTGAAGTGGGGGGAGGGGCTGTACCCCCATTGCCCACATCACTGAGTGTCAGGATGTGGGAGTCATGTTTTGACTCATCTCTTTCTTTCAGTGCCAGGATTTAGTGTGTCATTGAGCATTTCCTGTCCTTGTCTTGAGCACTTTCTGTTCTTTTTGAGTCAGAGGAGTGCAGTGGCACAGTCATAGCTCACTGTAATCTTGAACTCCTGGGCTCAAGCGATCCTCCCTCCTCAGCCTCCTGGTCAGCAGCTACAGGTGGGCACCACCATGCCTGGATAATTTCTTTTTTCCCCTGTAGAGATGGGGGTCTTGCTATGTTGCCCAGGCTGGTCTTGAACTCCTAACCTTAAGCGATCCTCCTGCTTCGGCCTCCCAAAGTGCTGGAGTTACAGGCGTGAGCCACTGCGCCTGGCCTCTGTTCCCGCTTTGAAATGTCTTGCTCATCCAACATTGGTGGGGATCTAAAAACCCCACTTCTGATACCAAGTTCTGATGCACCAGTGACTCCGCTAAGCTCTTTGCTATTTTCTCAAACTGTTGCCGCCCCCTCCCCCGTCAATGCCATTCTTCGATATGCCGCCGGTTTCGTGCCTGCCTTCCCATGTGGTTTTTCAACAGACACTTACTCTGCCCCTGTGTCATTCTAGGTGTGGGGCTAGGGGTTGGGTGGCATGGTTAGCATGGATCAGGCTCTTCTTGTGCAAAGTCAGCTTGAACGAGGTTCTTACCCTTAAAGAGTTTACAGTCTAATAGGAAGGAGCAATTAGGAAGACAACAGTTAAGGTCGTCACCGGTGATGCTCACCACATTATTTCCAGATCCCTTCTTACCCGACCTTGAGCATGGGTGTGGCCATGTGACTTACTTTGGCTGATAAAATTGACAGTAGAAGTGAATCGAGTCACTTCCAGGTGGGAAAAGCCAATGCGTGGCCTGCCACATTCCCTTCTTCCTGCTGTGACGAGATGGAACTTCCGTCACCCTAGGTCCGGATCAGAACTCCTGCTGACGTCCGACGTGTGGAAGGAGCAAGAGATTAACATTTGTTCTGTCAAGTTACTGGGATTTGGGGCTGTTTGTCACAGCAGCGAAACCCAGCCATGCTGACTATATGATCACAGTCCTGCCTTTGTGACTTCCCCAGATACTGCATGCCGATTCCTCCTCTATTGTGCACGATCACATTCTCTCCGTGATTTTTAATTCTTTTCCAAATCCTATTGATTCTTTAAAAATAGCTTCAGCGAAGCCCCCTTTACACTTTCATAGCATTTAGTTTCGATATCGTCATTTAACACCTAATCATTTGCCATAGTAGGTACTTTGCCATGTCTGCGAAGGGTGATCTGGTTTCACTATTATGAGCTGAGTGGTGTCCCTCAGCCCCCAAATGTGTGTATTAAAATCCTAACCCCTAGTACTTCAGAATGTGGCTGTACTTTGAGATAGGCCCTTCAAGAGGTAATTAATGTAATCACACATGTAATCCCGGCACTTTGGGAGGCCAACACAGGAGGATCGCTTGAGGCCAGGAGTTCGAGACCAGCCTGAGCAACACTGCAAGACTCTGTCTCTACAAAAAAATTTAAAAATTAGCTGGGCATGGTGGTGCATGCCGATAGTCCCAGCTACTCGGGAGGCTGAGGCAGGAGGATCACTTGAGCCCAGGAGTTTGAGGTTGCTGTGAGCTAGGCTGACGCCACGGCACTCACTCTAGCCCGGGCAGCAGAGTGAGACTCTGTCTCAAAAAGAAAAAAAAGACTATAGCACCCAGAGTACCTTAGAATGTGCCCTTGTTTGGAAATAAGGTAGTTGAGGGTATAACTAGTTAAGATGAGGCGGAACCCTAATCCATTATAACTGGTGTCCACACCGAAGGGGGAAATTGATCATCACAACTCAGAACGGTGGCTGTGCATCAGCCGGACAAAACATCTCACAACTGTAACAGCGCCCGGGGTGGTGAGCGGCAGCCATAGTTATAGCTTCCCAGTTGGCCTGGCGTTTTTCCCTTTATTTTTTTTTTTTTATTTTTTTATTTTTTGAGACAGAGTCTCGCTTTGTTGCCCAGGCTAGAGTGAGTGCCGTGGCGTCAGCCTCGCTCACAGCAACCTCAAACTTCTGGGCTCAAGCGATCCTCCTGCCTCAGCCTCCCGAGTAGCTGGGACTACAGGCATGCGCCACCATGCCCGGCTCATTTTTTCTCTCTATATATTAGTTGGCCAATTAATTTCTTTCTATTTATAGTAGAGACGGGGGTCTCCGTCTCGCACAGGCTGGTTTTGAACTCCTGACCTCGAGCGATCCTCCCACCTCGGCCTCCCAGAGTGCTGGGATGACAGGTGTGAGCCACCGCGCCCGGCCATTTTCCCTTTAAATATTTGCTTCCCAATCAGACCTTGAGCTATTTGAGAGCAGGACCCGCTGGTTGATGTGGCGCCAGTGCTTGGTATACAGTGGGCGCTTAATAAATATTTGCTGAGTTGGAATTTAAAGCCTGGACAGTAACGAGGTTCGGGGAGAAGAGAGGGGGATGAGGGTGGTTTTGCCCACGATGTGCTGGAGATGGGAAAACTCTCCCGAGGAAGGGCTCACTTGCTGGGCAGCAGCCACACTGCCGGGAGGGCGAACCCCGGACTCGGGCAAACAGGAATCCGGTCTCAGCTGTGCAGCCTGGGGCGACCGCGGCCTTTCTGTGTTTCCTGGTCTGTTCATAAGGTGACACTAGTTCCTTCCCCGTCTTACTTCGGTGTCTTCTGAGGCAGACTGCGGTGCACAAATTCAAGTGCAAGTGGTCGCTCGGGAGGTGATCTCAGGAAACACATCTAGGGGTGAGGGGAGGGGAGACAAGAAGCAAAGGCAGGCCGGGCGAGGTGGCTCACGCCTGTCATCCCAGCACTCTGGGAGGCCGAGGCGGGAGGATTGCTCGAGGTCAGGAGTTCGAGACCAGCCTGAGCGAGAGCGAGACCCTATCTCTACTATAAATAGAAAGAAATTAATTGGCCAACTAATATATGTAGAAAAAATGAGCCGGGCATGGTGGCGCATGCCTGTAGTCCCAGCTACTCGGGAGGCTGAGGCAGGAGGATCGCTTGAGCCCAGGAGTCGGAGGTTGCTGTGAGCGAGGCTGACGCCACGGCACTCACTCTAGCCTGGGCGACAGAGCGAGACTCTGTCTCAAAACAAAACAAACAAAACACATCCTTAACCTTAAGGTCCAGATCTGGAAGAGGCGCCTAAAATCTCTGTCCATAGCTCACTGGTCACATGTCCACACGGTGCCGCAAGGGCATCTGGGAAATGTAGTCCATCCCGTGGTGGACTTGAGCTGTCTCTGCCACATCCGGGGCCGGCAATGGAGACTGACCTGGGACAAAAACATGACACCCTCTACCCCTAAAGTACATGATTCGCTTAGCGGGGAATGTCATGCTTGCAATCAGGCCTGTCTCCCCCGCTGGATTCACTGGAAAGTTCCTTTTCTGCTCATTCCCGGAGCAAAGCCAGCCTCCAGCCCTGGATGTCTTGCTGGTGTAGCGCTTGAGCCCTGAAGCACAGAGAAACGCACCTGTTTGTTTTTCTGCGGAGACAGCGCTGCCGTGGGCTAAGTCGGCGTCTGCACCCTGGTACACGTGCCCCGCCCCACCCCCACCCCCAAGCCTGGTCACAAGACAGACCGTCACGGAGCACAAAAATATGTCAGCGTGTTTAGTTAGGGTGACCTAGTACATGTGCCCAGTTTTCTTGGGAACACTTTCTGGCTAAATATTCTCTAGAGGGTTAAAAAAATATTTTTTTTTTTTAAGCAAGCGTTATTTTCACTTTTGGGGGGGGGAGGTTATTAGTGAGGCTTCAACATTGCACTTCTGAGTTTCTGGGATTTTATTTTCCTTTTCTCCAGAGGAGGCAGGAATGGGTGGAAATCTCTCCAGCCTCCCAGGCAGTGTATCCAGAGCCCAGAAGAGCTGGTTCTTAATCCTTTTTTTTTTTTTTTTTTTTTTTTTGCCTTGGAAGCATTTTTTTTCCACCACCCCAGCATCTCGCCAGCCAGTTCTTCCCAGGCTCCTCTTCCTCCCCCGACTCTGAGGCTTCTCCAAAAGCTCTGGGATTAAAAAGTGCTGAGGCCAGTGTCTCTAAGTGCTGTGCTCTCCCGTTGTCATGGGGAGGAGCTGGCAAGGACGTGCTCGCTCCCTCCCCCTCGGGGGCCACCGTACAACCTGGGCCAGTAGCCCCTATAATCATCTCCTGCACGAGCCTTCCATCAGCTAAGCCATCGTGCTGATAATTCAAAGCACATCATTCTTTTGCATTTAAAAAGTTTTTAAAAATTGAGGCGTTGAGATACATTCCATGAGATGTGCAAAATGTCTATGCCTTAGCACTGTGCATGTTTACAGATGTATACAACCGGCGCACGTCACCCACATGTGGATATACAACAACCCCGCGCCCGACAAGTTTTCCGGGAGCCCCTTCCCGGTCAATGGATTAGGCTAACCGACTCTTGAACTTCCAATACATGGATTTACCCCCCCCCCCACCACCACCACCACCACATACACACCAATTGTGTTCTTGTTATTTGCCATGGAGATTTGATATTTTCCTAGTTTTAAGTGTTAATGAAAACATCTGTAGGAGCCAGCTGTGGTGGCGTGTGCCTGTAGTCCCAGCGACTCGGGAGGCTGAGGCAGGAGGATCGCTTGAGCCCAGGAATTTGAGGCTGCAGGGAGCTACGACGACACCACTGCACTCCAGCCTGGGTGACAGAGGAAGAGTTCATCTAAGAAACCTGTAGGGAACCTTGCTGTTTTTATTGAGGGGGTGACTTACGATAGCAAGAACAACTATTGGCATAGACGCTTCCCGCGTGCCAGACACTGGTCTGAGCGCTCTGTGTGCGTCGGCTGTTGCAATCTTCGCCCCGTGAGGCCAGCGTTAGTCTTATGCCTACATTCCAGATGAGACAAGGAAGGGTCAGAGAGGTTCAGCGATTCACCCAAGATCACACAGCTGGAGCTGGCAGAGCTGGGATTTGAACCCAGGTAGCCGGACTCTGGGATTAACTATTAAACGTCACAGCTTCTCAGTCCGAGAGGAATGGCAGCGTCCAAATGGGGGTCCGAAGGAGCCCACCTCCTGGTCTCCGTGCCTCTGCGTAACTCCTTCCCCAGGCGTGTGTGCTGGATCTAGTGACTCATTCCCAACAACTAGAATCCCGGGAAGTGATGGGGTGTCCCTTCTTGATTAGGTTCCCCAAAACACGGTGGTTTCCGTCTCGTTCCACTTTCGTGCCCTCTTGCTTGCTGACTGTGAGGGAGCCAGATGTCATCTTGCGAGCTGCCCATGTGGCCAGGAAGTGAGGGTGGGCTCTGGCTAACAGCCCGCGGGGAGCCGGATCCTGCCAACGTCCCCCGGGTTGAGCGTGGACGTGATTCATGCCTCAGTCGGACTTTCAGATGAGACCACAGCCCTGGCTGACGTCCTGCCCTCGTGAGCCCCACCAGAGACGATGAGATAGTAAGCGTCTGTCGTTTGAGCTGCTAAGCTTTAGGGGTAACTGGCGACACATCCTTTGCTGACAACTAATCAACCAAGTAAAAGCACTGGGCTTGGCTATGCCACTGTGACATCAAGACAGCACGCCCTGGTCCCAAGTGCCAATGTGGTCCAAGTGCCGAAGCCTTCTCAGTGTAAAAACTTTCAGAGCTGCTTAAAGCTTAAAGGACCAGTCTAATACGAGAGCCTGACCCCCACCCCACCTGCAGTCGCTCGGTAAAAATATTTTAGATTCAGGCTGGGACGGTCTTAAGCAAAGGATGGCAAGAAGTTTGGAACATGCTGTCCCTCCCACCACAAACATATGTTTTACTATCAGAGCAATGAATTCTTACTTTATTTTTAAAAGTCAGTGTTTTTGGAGTGTCTGAATTGACCTCTTATTTCCCCCAAGATAATCCCCACTGATAGTGGTGGATGGTATTTTAGAATTTTTCCCATGCGTGTGCTAGGTTAGGCAAAATTAATGTCCTAGATATCCATTGTTTTGCAATATGTTCCTTTCCACTTAATAATGAATGATGGTGATGATGTCTTTATGGTGTGGGCTAGGATTTCCATTGAACCTTCATTCAATGTTGTTTAGTGAGCACCTACTATGCTCTGTGCTCCAGAGCTTGGGGTCCATCAGTGCCTTCCTTTAGAAAGGTTTTTTAGGCCAGGCATGGCAGCTCACGCCTGTAACCCTAGCACATTGGGAGGCTGAGGAGGGAGGATCGCTTGAGGACAGGAGTTGGAGACCATCCTGGGCATCATAGTGAGACCCTAATCTCTGTAGAAAACTAAGAAAGATAGCCAGGTGTGGTGATGCACACTTGTAATGCCAGCTACTCAGGAGGCTGAGGCAGAAGGATCGCTAGAGCCCAGGAGTTGGAGGCTGCAGTGAGCTGTGATGACGCCGCTGCTCTCTAGCCTGGGTGACAGAGTGGGACTCTGTCCCAAAAAAGAAAAAAAGAGGGAAAGATTTTTAGAGACCCCTGCCTCGTTCTCTGCTTTATTTTTGCTCCCCTTTTCTCATCCATAAAATGGGGACAATGCTAGAACCTGCCCCTGCACCGTTTTGGGGAGAATGAGCTCACGTACATCCGGTCGTCACTTGCTCGGTGCCTGGCACATAGGAAGAGCGACATTTCTTAGGCGTGGCTACGATCCTTCTTCCCTTCCCTTTTCCCTTCTTCTCTTCCTCCCTCCGCTCCTCTCTCGCATGCCTCCTTGCTTTCCCTTCCTCTCCTAGGGAGGACGGGTGGGTCGGTTCCAAGTGTTCCGTGTGGCTCTATTACCAGTGGATGGGAAGAGAGGAACGAACTAAATTAGAAGATGCATTTGGCTGGCTGCGGCAGGCAGCCGTGGGGGAGAACAGGAGCCAGCTGGAAAGGAATGGACGCGTCTCCCTCCCCCTTCTCACCCCAGTCCCCCCCTTCCCCCCCCCAAAAAAATGATTTCCCATTATTTCTGGGGACCCGAAGGAGGTCGGCCCGCCAGGCGGGCACTGAGGACAGGGGCTGGCCACGCAGCAGATAAAGGAAAGGCTGACTGCTGGCAAGAGCCACCCACTCCTTTATCCGCCTGTCTCCGAGGTCCCTCTGTTTCCTGCCCACACACCTTGCCTGCCGTTTAATCAGGGAATCGGGAGAGAACACACGCAGGAGCCACCGCCACCGCCAGCGCGGCCCAGCCTTTTTTTTTTTTTTGTTTCTCCTACCCTTCTAAAAAATAAATCCGTTGTCAGAGGAAGGCGACGCTTTACTATTTAATCATTCACGTCCTGGTCCATTCAGCACAGCAGCTGTTTCCCGGGTGCCGCTGCGGTCAGGGCAGGGGACGCAAACGCGGAAAGGCCACAGGGCTCACCCCTCGGGAGCAAGCGGTCTCGTGCAGCCAACACGCAGATCGACAATCGCCAAGGTGCCCGACGACGACTGCAGGGAGGAACATTTAGAGGGGAGTTGGGAAGCCCTAGGTTTGTTCTGTGGAATCACGGAAGCCTTCCCGGTGGAGGAGGCACAGAGCTTGGGGCGTGAGAGGTGAGCCGGAGTGTGTCCGGGTGATGAATGGGTAGCCAGGCGGACAGGATAGCCCAGGCGTATCCACCAAAATTCTTGCAGTTGTAAGACACAGAAACACAATGCAAGCCGACTTAGGTTAAAACAGGAGGGGAAACAGGACTTACTGACTTAAGTAATTCAAAGCTGGGTTTCAGGAATGGCTGTATCCAGCAGCCGAAATAAGCACAGGTCTCAGGAATGGTCCGTTCAGGGGCTGGAATGAGGTCGTCAGCCTGTGGTAGAATAAAACAAATATATTTGGTCTTTTCCCCTGGTTCCTGGGACGTGCTCAAGGTGAAGCCAGCTCACAGTGGGTGACAGAGCCAGGGGTGAAACACTTCCTTGTCTGGCTGGGTCCCACACGTTGGTCATTCACAGGCATCATCTCCATTTTTCCATGTCTACTGTACCACGAGTATAATTTCAGTGGGTTGACTTGTGTCTTCCTGGGTTGTTGCCATTAATAAGAAGTATATATTTGGTCTCCGTCCCAGTTCCCTGCACAGAGCTCCTAAAGCCCTTGTAATTTCCTGAGTAATAAGTATGGTAGGGGCATCTCGTGTTATGATATTTGGCCTCAGTGTCTGCTTCCTGACACAAGAGCTCACTAAGATCCTTAGGGTCTCCTGAGTGATAAGAATGTCTTCGGTATGCTAATGAGATGACTTGTGGCTGAGGGGGTTCTAGATTGTTCCCCCGATGCCGGCTGGTTACCAGAAAGGTCAAGAGGGGAGAGGGGCTGGAGGTTGAGTTTAATCGCCAATGATCTAATCAGCCACGCCTACATCATGAAACTTCCACGGAAACCCCGAAACAGTGAGACTCCCAATGGGGACATTTTGACACCTGCTGCCGTCTGCAAGGCATTGCGCTAAGTGAAATCAGCCCATCACAAAAGGATAAATATTGTATGATCCCGCTTACACGAGGCACCCAAAGTAGTCAAAGTCATAGAGACAGGAAGTAGGATGGTGACTGCCAGGGGCCGGGGGAGGAAGAATAGGGAGTTAGTGTTTAAAGGGGACAGAGTCTCAGTTTGGGAAGATGAGAAAGGTCAGGAGGTGAACGGCAGTGACGGTCGCACAATAATGCAGGTGTAAAAAAAATAATAATAATGCAGATGTACTTAATACTACTGAACTTTGCGCTTAAAAATAGTTGAGATGGTTAATTTTGGTTTTTTTTTAATTTTTATTTTTCGAGACAGACTCTCACTCTGTTGCCCAGGCTAGAGTGAGTGCCGTGGCATCAGCCTAGCTCACAGCAACCTCAAACTCCTGGGCTCAAGCGATCCTCCTGCCTCAGCCTCCCGAGTAGCTGGGACTACAGGCATGCACCACCATGCCCGGCTAATTTTTTCTATATATATTAGTCGGCCAATTAATTTCTTTCTATTTATAGTAGAGACGGGGTCTCGCTCTTGCTCAGGCTGGTTTCAAACTCCTGACCTCGGGCAATCCTCCCGCCTCGGCCTCCCAGAGTGCTAGGATGACAGGCGTGAGCCACCGCGCCCGGCCGTTAATTTTACATTGTGCGTATTTTGTCGCAATTAGAGAGAGAGCTAGAAAAGGCCATGTGGGGCCAGCGTAAGGGATGGTTGGAGGGAAATGGTACCGGAGGCAGGGTAGTCGGTAGGTAGGATACTGCAATGGTCCTGGCAAGTGGAGGTGGAGGACTGAGAAGAGGGAATGGGTTACAGAGGTGTTCGTCAAGTGACTGGCTAATTGAACAGCAGTTGTGAAAAAGGCTTTGAATCTTTTTTTATACCTGGTTATCGATGCTTATAAAAATCTCCATAACATCTGGACTGGGGTTCTCAGCACGGCCTCAACAAGAACTTCCAGTCTGACCATCTCAAATACATTGTTGGGATCATGGCCCACTTGGCAAACCTGTACAGATTTGCAAGAGCTGATACACTTGGGGCCTATCTGGGGAAAGTTTTATGTGGTTCCACCAGGGTAGGCTGTGAGGCTGCAAGTCACAGCAAACTCAAGCGGATTGGCAAGCAAGGGAAGGTGTCGATTTTCATGACTAGAAATACAAAGGTGGTGTGGGCTTCAGGATGGGCTTGATCCAGCACCATTTCTTGTCTCTCAAGGATCCAGAATCTTAAGACAGCTGCCACTGTAGTTGGGGCTACCTTTTTTCCTGTTCATTGCCCAAATGAAAGAAAAAAGAGTAGTGTCCCATGGTTCTTGTAAAAGGCAAGTGATTCTTTTCGGATGTCCCCAGGAATTTTTGTGTGGGGTGTTTCTTGTACACGTTAATGTGTGCGGGGAAAGTTGAGTTCCTTTGTGGTCACCGCTGGTCGTGTCACAGGACCTTAGGCAGGTTCTACGATGTCACATGGAGTTGGTTAAAAGTTAGTCTGGGGAGGAAAGTTAGCTGCCCCAGGAGCGAGACCCCCCAGTCACGCACAGAGACATAGATACACGGGAGCCTTCAATCCGGTACACGTGCCCTGGTTGGCGCAAAACGCCTTCGGGTGAGACGAAGGTGCCCCTTCCTCCGAGCACATACAGCCCATCCCGAGAAGCACGTTTAGGTGCACGTAGGCTCCATATATTTAAATTTTCAAAAAAAAAGCTTTTTATTATAAATAATTTCAAACTCCCAGAAGAGTGGCGAGAACCATAAAGACAACCTTCAAATACCTGTTTCCCAACTTCGGGGATGAGCAACATTTGGCAAAATCTAGTTTCTGTATACCCTCTTCCACCAGTCACTCTTGGCTGGGTCATTTTAAGGCAAATTCCTGCCATTGCGTCATTGTACCTGTTGGTCTTACAGCATGGATCTCTAAGAGACAGAGTCTATTAAAAACTACGATCGCAGGGCAGTGCCTTCAAATAAACTTTTCATTTTGGAATGATTTTAGATTTATAGAAAATTCGCAGATGATAGGGAGCTCCTGGATACCTCTCATCCAACTTCTTCTAACGTCACCATCTCATATTACTGCGACACATTATTATCAACCCAATCACAGACTCTATTGGGATTTTGCCAGTTTTTCATTAATGACCTTTCTGCTGTTCCAGGATCAAAGCCCCGACCTCACGGTGCATTTAGCACAATGCTGTTCGCGCATTTGCCCAAAGGTGGCTGTACTTCCTCACTGC
This sequence comes from Mirza zaza, assembly GCA_008750895.1. NCBI lineage: Eukaryota > Metazoa > Chordata > Mammalia > Primates > Cheirogaleidae > Mirza > Mirza zaza. Next base: position 22,170 of record VSMD01020006.1, on the reverse strand, counting down.
CATCAAATAGCCAGTCATTACCTCCGTTTTCCGGATTGGCTGATATCTCTTGGGATCTGTAAACGTTTTTCCTCCTCCTTTTGCTTACTTGCCTCTTATTTATGGAAGAAACCGGATCGTTTGTCCTGAAGACTATTTCGCACTTTGGGTTTTGTTGATTGCGTTCCCCCGGTGGCATTGAGTTAGCACGTGAACGGGTGGCCGGACTGAGACCAGGGGTTGGTTAACTCTTTCTGCAAAGGTCTGGGTAATAAATACTCCAGGCATTGCCGTTTGTGTGGTTTCAGCTCTGCCTTTGCCGTGTGAAAGCAGCCACAGATAATATTTCATATTTTAATATTTAACAATTTATTTAATATGAGCGTGTGCCTGTGTCCCAGCAAGACCTGGTTTATACGGTCAGGCTGGATTTGGCTGGGGCGGGAGGATCCTAGTTTGATGACCCTTGGTCTAGAGGATTGCTCGGATTCCGTTTCAGTGTTTTTGCGCCGGGTTGTTTCTGCAAGGGTAATTCTTTGAGGACGAGCCGTGCAACCCATTGCCCCGCCGCCCGGCTCCTCACGTCTGGCTGCCGCGCCTTTAGCGACGTCGAATTTGACAGGGGTTCACATGTCACCAGCTCGAGCCATCCGTCACGCGGTTCTCCGTAAGCGGGTTGTATTTCAGCACTCCTCTCTCTCCGGCAGCAAGGAGAACTTGCGCAGTGCACACCCTGAGCAACCATGCATGGGGGGCCCGTCCCCGGCCTTTGTTATTGGCTCTTGACTTTTCTGTCTTCACACGGCGCTGTATAGAGTAGCTGCTCTACAGGTTCTTGGAGGGCCACAAACCCTGCCACTCGGCTAAGGAAAACAGTCACCAGAGGATTTCCCGGGGACATACAGATTCTGGATTCTTCCGGATCAGAGGTTGTGTTTACAGGCTTTAGCAGTTTTCACTTTAAAAAAAAAAAAAAACACACAAATTCCTTGCCAACATTTAAAATCTGGAAGGTTTTCTATAAAAATCTGGCTTTTCACTCTTCTCGAAAAATGAGATTGGGCTACTCTGTGCCCAGATTCAGGTGCGGCAACAATTAGCCAGCCGGAACTGAGAGTGACTACCTCTAGATGAGACCAAGGATCAGGCAGACAATAAGGAGTGGCGGGGACTGAGGAAAACTGCAAGGCATGTGACTCGTCAGTTACCAGGAGCGGGATGCTTTTCCTGAGTGCCTGTGAGTTTCTCTGGCAATTTCAGAACGAAGTGCTCTTGTTTCCGTAGTGAACCCGTTTACATCTCCTACCCCCCTCCCTGACCCCGTCCCCTGTCCCTGAAGCATCCGTTGGTTTCTCATATGTCTTCCCAGAGTCACTTCACGCAAACCCGTGAAGTGCGTGCCAATGTAAGACGGTCTTTTTCTCTTTCCCCGCTCTTCTTACATAAAGGAGCGTGTATACTCTCCGTGCGGTTCGGCATTTGCTTTTTTTCACCTGACAGTATGTTCTTGGAGATCTTTCCGGATTAGTTTGGCAGGAGCCTCCTTATTCTCAGAGAGGCAGCATTGCAGCTGTGCGGCTGGGCGTGGAGAGACAGCCGAGGAAGACAAAGAAACTGAGGCTCCTTCTTCTGTCCCACCCACAAGTGTCTCCCGGGGGGCCTATGTGTGATCAGAAGGCAGCCCCACCGCACCCTGTCCTCCTGTCTGCTGTCACCCTTGTGCATCAAAGAGCTCTCTTGGGCTTCTTCCTTTTAGAGTCACAGAACTGTGCGTATTTACAAGCCCTCAAGCCCCTACCTCTTCTCCCTGACCCGACTTGAAGCTTCTTAGGCTGTGTGATCTCGGAAAAATGACTGACCCTCTCTGGGCCCCCAGTTACTTCACCCATAAAATGGGGTGATGGTTTGGTTGCACCTGAAATGGTGATGACGAGTTATTACCTATAACACATCTAGAACATTGCCAGGGATGAAATAACCGATGCGTCTAAGCTAGGATTAGTATTTTTTTATGTGGTGGTCCCTGATTTCTTAAACCAGCCCCTACCGATTGGATACATAGGTTGTTTCCAATATTCTGCCATCACTCACCATGTGCAGTGACTAACGTTGTACACGTGTCATTTTTAAAAACATGTCTACACGACACAGACAATGGGATACATTTGGAGAGGTGGGCTTGGTGGATCGAAGCGTAGAGATGTGGGTAATTTTGACGAACATTGCCAAATGACCCCCCCACCCATGGCAATTTGTACTAATTTCCCTTCCCACCGGCCACGGATTTGATTGCCTGGTGCACATGAATCCTGCCAGTGGAGTGTGTTGTCTTGCTTTTGGAATTTTGCCCATAAGGTAGATGGTAAAATGGCATGCAGTCTTAATTGCTTTTCTTTTATTATGAGTGACAACGGCCCCCTTGTCATCTGTTTAAGGGCCATTTGTATTTCCTCAGGCACCTGGGCAAAGCAATTGCTAAAGCAAAAGGCAGGACATGCATAATAGGTTGACTGGTCTATTTTTAAACTCCAGCTATCACTGCCAGTTGACACATTCTGATTGTGGTTTGATTTTTGGCGTGGAATTGGCATCCTCATCTGTTTAATTTTAATTTTAAGTGCCTGGAGTCTCAGATCAAACGTCATCTCTTTGGAGCATGTGTTGTGTGTCATCTTCGGGTACCACCTGGTTTATTTACGTGTTTTCTGTTGTCTTTGCTTTCTCCTCGTCTTCTGCTCACTGGCCCAGAGAGAACTCAAAGTCCATGAAAGCAAAGATGAGGGAGAGTGTGGTCTCACGGAACTTTTTGGTTTTAGGGTTGTCAAAGCGACAGCCATCTCTGGTTTCCTCTGGAGTTACAGATTCACAGTCAGCAGCACCTTGAGGGAGAAACTCATCCATCCATTCATCCATCCATCCATTCATCCATCCATCCATTCATTCATCCATCCATTCATTCATCCTTCTTTCCCTCCTTCCTTCTACCATCCATCCATTCATCCATCCATTCATTCATTCATCCTTCTTTCCCTCCTTCCTTCTACCATCCATTCATTCATCCACCCTTCTGTCCATCAAATCACCCATCCACCCCTCCACTCACCCATTTGTTTATTTGCTCAATGGCATCTGGTCAAGCACCTGCTATCTGCCATGCCCCATGCTGTAACCGCAATCGTGGACAATGCAGACGTCATCCTTGCTGGCCAGCTTACCAGTCTAGAAGGTAAGTGTAGTGCTCCGAATGAAGGACATGGTCTGTAATTGCAGAGTCGAAAGTCATCTGACAAGACCGGGGCGCGGTGGCTCACGCCTGTAATCCCAGCACTCTGGGAGGCCACGGCGGGAGGATCGCTTGAGTCCAGGAGTTGGAGGCTGCAGTGAGCTAATGATGACACCATTGCACTCCAGCCTGGTTGACAGAGTGAGACCCCCATCTCTATAAAAATAAAAATAATAAAAAAATTTTTAAGAGAAGCACAATAGGAGAGAATGTCAACTCTTCTCAAAACCCGCATCTGCATGCACCGTTACTGAAAGGGTGTATTAGACAGGACAAGGGACGCCAGCTGCTGTAACAGATAAGCCTGAGCTCTCGGTGCCTGAACCCAGTGACCATTTCCTTCTTTGCTCGCCGACTGTCCAAGATGGCTGGTTCTCCTGGGAAGCTTTTCTCCAGGCGGTGACTCAGGGATCCAGGGTCCTTCCATCTGTGGCTTCGCCTTCTTCTAGGAAGAGCCTCTGCTTCCACCCCTCCCGCCCGCCCCGTTGCTTCTGAATTCGGCTGGCAGACGTGGGAAGATTGAGGACACAGGGGAGGATGCTGGACATTTCTTATGGGTCAGGCTTAGAAGCGGCTCACATCACTCCTACCTAAATGCCACCGGCCAGAATGCCGGCCCAGGGCCCCGGCCGACTGCAGAGAGAGCTGGAACGTGTTCCTCCGCTGCATGTATGCCCAGGAGGAAATGGGTTTTGGCACGTCCATAGCATTGTCTCTGCCAAAAATGGGAGCAGGCAGGGAAAGCGGTTGGACAAACAAAAAAAATCCATCTTCGCGATTTACCTAAACTGGAGGAAAAAGCACACACACAGAGGGTATGCCTTTGGTGGCAGAGGGTCAGCACGTGAACTTGAGCTGTGAAAACGGCTCTTCAGAGTTAAGAGCGCTGTTATGTCGTTCTGCCACCGTCTCATTTAACATCAGAACCTGCTTTAGAAATATCTTTTTCTTTTCCCTTTTCTTCTTTATTTTCTTTTGCATACCCATCTGCCTTCCTAACTCTAGGGTCTCTTTGCTTTGCCACAACCTTCAGATCCTGTTTTTCTCCAGTGCATGATTCCAAGGCTGATTTTTTTTTTTCTTCTCATTCAAATGTCTCCTTGAGTCCTTGGTCCTTTCTCCAGTACGATTGGTTGTTTTCTTGCCAGCCCGAGGCAAGAGAGGGAGAGAGAGAGGTTGAGCAGTTGTATACTAATTACTAGGCTATTACTGTTATTATTCAGCTGTGGAAAAGAGAATTCAGAAAGCCCCAAATATAATTCTCCTCACTGACATCTCTCTCTGTATCTCTCCCTCCTTCCCTCCCTCCCTCTCTCCTTCTCTCTTTCTCACTCTCTCTGTCAGTCTCCATGTCTCAGTCTCTCTGCCTCTCTCTCCTCTATGTCACCGACTGTATACTTTCATGGCATCATACGCCTGCAACATCGCAATTTGGCTCTTACAGATACACTGGTTTAGTCATTACGAAAATCAGGACTCTGTCCAGTTTTGCTCCTATTGCTCCCTAGCACAGAGCAGGGGCTCAAAAATATTTATAAACGAACCAACACACAGCTGTTAATATTCCTAGCTATTAACATTCCTTTCTTTCATTTCTCTTATTCTCGTGACTGATTCCTGCCATCTGCTCCTCTCCCTCAGGTCTCTGTTGGAAGTCACCTTCCCTGACCCCACCTACGTTAAGTTGCAAACTGTTGCATCACTACTCATTGTTTCTCTGGCCCCTCCCTCCTTCCCTCCCTCCCTCCCTCCCCCCTGCCTTCCTGCCTTCTCCTTTTTTGTTTTTTTTTTTGATTGAGCTATCACACAGCAAAGTTTACAAATCTGAAGTGTACAGCTCCATGCCTTTTTACATGTGTAGACATGGGTATATTATTTTTAGGAGATATATTTAGGCTGATGTATTTAGGTGAATGATGTGAAAAAAAAGTCTTCAGCTTATTTCCAAATGATTTGGGTTAAGGAGCTGGGGGATTATCCACTGATTCCCATCAGTCACTGGTTGGGGACTGCTGGTAAAGGGGGTGGACTTGGTAGGTACTGAAACAGTGGAACAGTTGAGTTTAAGGTAAACTGCTCCTATCACAATCTGCCTTTAAGTCAAGCTAAGTAAAACTCTTATTGAGTTTTTTTTTTATATATTTCTGCTATTATATTTTTCGTTTATAAAAGCTTGTTTTTTTGTTTTCTGACTATTCCTTTTTTACAGCATCCTGTTCTTGTTGTATGGATGCAATGTATTCTCTCCTCTCTGGTGTTGTCTTCTCCAAATTGCTAGTCTCTGCTTGTCGATTTGGTCTTCATCTTTCACATGACTAGCTTCCCTGAGATGTCTACTGACTCTTGACTCTCTGTTCATATTTAAAGATGGAACACTAAAGTCTGGGTGACTTGAGCCCAGAGGGAGAGAATCATGTACAACTGGCTGCCAGGAGACAGTGACTTTAACTGAGGGCCACAGAAAGCTTGAGGCAACCTCTCAGGAAAAGAACCAGAGTGATAAATACTCCAACCCCACTGTTCCCCCTTCCCCAGCCTGTGACCAGAGCTTTACGTTGGCTTGGTTCAACCACAGCCGAAGCACATGGGAGCCGCAGGTTTACACAGTGAACCAGGGCAGAGGGCAAGATTGGGTGGATGTGGCATGGGGGCAGCCGTGGGAGATGTCAGGCATGACCCCACCTGTTTTGGAATAGCCCATTCCGAGCTATTTAAATACCAACTTTAATTTATTATAAAATTCTGAGGCCTTTCCAAGTGCATAAGGCTTTTGAGGTTGATTTTGGAAACCTGGAAGGGTCTCCTATGGCCCCCACTAGGCATTTTGTCATTCAAAACATGGCCTGCTAATTTTTAAATTGTAAAAGTAGAGCTACCCTGCGCATTCATTAATTCGTCCAACATTTCTTAAGGGCTTATGAGGCTGGATAAAACTGGTTTCTGCACTTAAGGGTCTCGTGTGGAGAAACAGGCAGGTAAAAAGACAACTTGTTCTGAGCATACGTATTTATCAGCAAGGAATTATATTTGGTTGTATATAAAATAAAAACGTGGCCGGGCGCAATAGCTCATGCCTATAATCCCAGCAATTTGGGAAGCTGACATGGGAGGACTGCTTGAGCCCAGAAGTTCGAGACCACCCTGGGCAATACAGTGAGACCCATCTCTTCAAAAAATAATTTTTTTAAAAATATTAGCAGGGCATGGTGGTTTAACCTGCAGTCCTAGCTACTCAGTAGGCTGAAGTAGGAGGATCGCTTGAACCCAGCAATTTGAGGTTACTGTGAATTTGTGCCACTGCACTCCAGCCTGGGTAGCAGAGACCATGTCTGCTCAAAAATATAAAACAAAACAAAATAAAATAAAAATACTGCAGTGGCCCGAGGATGTTCCAGCCAAGGTTTGTTTGGTTTTTTTCCCTCCTGGTCAGTCTCAGGATGGCTGCTGCTGCCCCAGACATCACTTCAATGTTTCAGGCAGGAAGAAAGAAGAAGGTCAAAGGACAAAGGTCAGTTTCGACCAGCACTTTTTACCTTTCCTTAACCAGAAATACTCACATGGCCACATCTCTCTGCAAACGTGCCCGGGAAATATATTTCTGTTTTACTGTTGGGTTCTGAAAGCCAGAGGAGGCCTGAGTGGCTTGTGGGTGGGTAGCTGGCTGTTTCTGAAACATGCTGTCTCAGGGATCTAGTCTAGTGCCTGGAACACAGTAGAAGCTTAATAATGCTCTGTTGCATGAATAAATAAAGAAGCTAGAATACAGTGGGAAAGTTTGTATGATGAAAGTTATTGCAAAAAAAACACAAAAAACAACCTAAAAACCATGGAAGCAGAGAGGGGCACTTCCATCAACCCAGTGTTGGCAGGAGGTAGAGAGAGGGCAAAGGGAGAAGGAAGGGTGGGGCTGCCTCTTGGGGACAGTAGCTAGCTTTAGTCTTCTCCTTCTAGAGTGAGGAGTCCTCATCTGGTCTCCACAAACATCCCATCCCCACGATGGCTTTGTTTTCTCACCTCACATCCTTCTCTGTCTCCATTATGCGTTCCTTTATGTTCAGACGGCCCTTGGTCTTACAGAAGAGCAGACGAAGGAATGGCAACGTGACATTAAATAGATTGTCACTGGAGGAGGAGGAGACTCCACCGTTCTCCATACACTACTCCCCAATGGCATTTTATTGGCATCCATGGCTCTAAAGGCTGACTTGGGGATTTTTTTTTTTTTTTTTGCTGGCAAAATTCCCAGAGAGCAGGGTTTATCCAAACTAGCTAATATGCAGCATTTGCAAATAATTATTAATAGATGTTTGCATCTTCATTCTTTATGAATACTGGCTCGGAGCGCGTCTATAATTCAAGGGGGGAGGTGGCGAGTGGATTGCTGTGCCTCCCAACATGACCCCTCCCCTCTTCCACCTCTCAGCAGGTGGCGGAGCTGTGACATCCTTAGGCTGCCCGAGTCAAAGTCCCTGAGGTACCCTTGCCTTCACCCGGCCACCGTGGCCAGTCCATAAGCAGCGCTGTCTGCTTTGTCTTCACCACAGATCCAGAAATAACTCGCTCCGGTACCCACCTGGTCACCGCCGCCGTCATCTGCCACCTAGACCAGTGCAGTTACCTCTTCCCAGTCTGCCAGTTTCTACTTTCCTCCCTATCTGCTCTCATAGTCAGGGGGGCACCTGGGAACACCTGAGCCAGGTGGTGCCCCTCCTCTGCTCAGAATCCTTCATGCCTCCTACCTCCCTCAGGATAAAAGCCGAAGTCCTCTCTCTGGTCCACAAGACCCTGCACGCTCTACCTGCACCTACTCCTCCATACACACCAAGCACCTTCCTGCCTCAGGGCCTTTGCACATGCTGTTCCCTCAGCCTGGAATGCTGTTCCTGCAGGGTTTTGTTTTTTTTTTTTGATGGCATACTTCCTTGGCTGCGTTCAGGTTCCTGCTTGAATTTCTACCTTACCGAGGAGGCTACCCTGATCGTCCTCTCCGAATCCCACCCCCACATTTCTACATCATATCTACCACATTCAATAATTATTTCTTTGCTGCCTATTTTTCCGAATTAGACTGTCAGCTCTATGGCGGAAGTTATTGGAGGCCATCTCATTCGGGGCTCTGTCACTGGTGCCTAGAACAGGTCCTGGCCCACAGTGGTGTTCGACAGATATGTGTAGTATACAAGGAGCACAAACGGCTCCTCGAATCTTTCCGATAGCTGGGTACATTTGTACAGCCGATTCGGAAGGACACTTAGAAATATGTATCAAGGGTCAAAATGTTGCGATTTCACATCTTACTCAATAATTCCACACATGGGACAATATTCTAATAGTTCAAAACACAAAGACTCGCCGTCACTTATGAAGAGAGCATTATTACTTTTTTTTTAATTTTTAGAGACAGGGTCTCACTCTGTCGCCCAGGCTGGAGTGTGGTGGCCTGATCATAGCTCATAGTAATCTCGAACTTCTCAGGGAGTTCTTCTGCCTCAGCCTCCTGGGTAGCTGGAACTACAAGTGTGTACCAGTGCCGGCTAATTTTTTAATTTTTTTTTTTTTTTTATAGAGATAGGGTCTCCATACGCTGTCCAGGCTGGTCTTGAACTCCTGGCTTCAAGTGAGCCTTCCGTCTCAGCCTCCCAAACTGCTGGGATTAGAGGCACGAGCCACCATGCCTGGCCTGCCTTATTACTTTTAAAAGCATTTAGTCAGAAATGTGATTAAAAGTTCATAAAAAGGGTATGAGCAAATACGTTGAATAAATGCAGCCATCAAAGATGATGGTGGTCATGATATGATATTACGTTAGAACACGATAGAGGAGTGCTTAGGACTGGGAAAAGCTCCTTGGAGCGAATTCACTGAACCCAGGACTCCAACTTTCACTGGGAGCAACGGGTGCAGAGGTGAGGGGACAGATGCCACTGGGATTTTGTGCTGTAAAACGAAGTCACACTCTTTAAAACCTAAGTTTACTTTTAAATCGTGTTTAACAACACTTAAGTAGTAATTGCAAATATGCTCAAATTCTTAGAATTAACGAAGAAGGAATCCGAAGCTGATGTGGTCGGCCCCCTCTTTCCGTAGATTCCCCGTTTGTGGATTGAACCAAAACCATTAGGGCTGCAATGATTGCATTGATGGTGAACATGCACAGACTTTTTTTTCCCTTGTCATTATACCCCAAACAATACGATGTAACAACTATTGACATAGCATTTACAATGTAGTAGGTATTATAAGTAATCTAGGGATGACTTCAAATATATAGGAGGATGTGCATACGTTATATGCAAACACTATGCCATATTATGTCAGAGATTTGAGCATCGGTGGGTTTTGTCATCCATGGGGGAGGGAGGTCCCAGAACAAATATCCCGTGGGTACCAGGGGATGGGTGCATCTCACACGTGCATAATTTCCCAAACAAATTTTACGGTAGAACAGCTGAACATCTTTCATTTCGCCTTTGACTTTGGTGTGTAATCTTTGGCTTTGGTAGGAATCGCTTTTGTGAGCATAGGTAAGGTCTTCATTCCCCCCACCCCCCAGGGTCCTGAGGGTCAGTCATGTGACCATCAGCTCCTTCTCTTTCGAGGCTTTCATCATTGTCACCCGGTCACCTCCTTCCCAACTGTCAACCATGGTCTAACTGAAGTTCCTCACCTGTCATCGGCATCCCCTGCCTTGCAAGTGGCTCTCCAACCTCACTCCCATCGACTCCATGAAATCCCGCTGTCTCTTGCAAAGATTTCCGATTTTTCCCTTTGCAGTTGCTTCACGTCGTTTTGAATCGTATCCCCGAATTTCAAACGACCATCCACGATCGGAGGTAAACATTGACAAACTTATTGATCTCGTGGGCTCCGTCCAAAGCAATGTTTGCATTAGTCCGAAATGGATCTTCAGGGGTAAAGTGGTGAAGCTGTTGATTTATTAGTGAATATTTTAAAATAAGGACGACTTTAGCTTCCCTAAACTCATTAACCGTGCAGATATCTGGATCATGAACCATAAATGAGGAAATCCCATCTGGGTATATAAAATATCTTTACACTATAATTACATCTATATGAAAAATTTCAAAAACTAGAGGGAGGAAAACCATACAAAAATGCAAACAAAATACCCAGTGTTTGCATTAGAGCAGTCATGCAATAGTGGCTTCAAAAACTTTTCAAAATCAAAATTACTTTACTTTTGAAAAGTGTTTAAAAACAAATGATAAGAAATTTCAAGAAAACTCTCAGACTTATTTGAGAGGAAAGGAATCTCTTTGGTGATGAAAAATGACTTTAAGGAACAGGCATGGTGGTTCACGTGTGTAATCCTAGCATTTTGGGAGGCAGAAGTGGGAGGCTCACTTGAGGCCAGGAGTTAAGAGACCAGTCTGGGTAACGAAATGAGATTCCCGTCTCACACACACACACACACAAAAATTTTTTTAAAAATCAGCCAGGCATGGTGGCACACACCTATAGTCCCAGATACTTGGGAGGCTGAGGTGGGAGGATTGCTTGAGCCCAGGAATTTGAGGTTACAGTGAGCTATGGTCAGGCCACTGCACTCCAGCCTGGGCAATAAAGTGAGATACTGTCTCTTTAAAAAACAAAAACAACAAAAAACCCACAACCAAATAGGCACGGATGCATTCCAGTTAAAAGATGGTGGCTGGGGCTGTGGTCTCATCAGAAGGCCCCACTGGGGAGGATCCAATTCCAAGCTCAGGAGTTGCTGGCACGATTCTTTAGCTCACCGGCTGTTGATCAGAGACCTCCTCTTGCCACGTGGGCCTCCCCATTGGGCAGGTCACGCCGTGGCAGCAGAACGAGCCCTAGAGAGAGCACATCATGCCATATTCTTCAGTGGAGTCTTAAAGTTCTTCCCATTCCGTGCGTTTATTTTTTATACAGTTATGCCACCCTGGTTTGCTTTCGTAAATGAGGTCTTGCCCCATTTTACTCTCTGAGTGGCCATCGTACATAGTTTAGCGTTAATTTTTGTGTTAACTTGATAACTAGTCACTTTGTGGCAGCGTCTTACTGTTTCTAACGTTGTTATCTAGCCTTTTCAGGTTTTTATAGTCAGGTCATTGTTTAATCTGCATTTGACAATTTCCATATTTGCGTCTCCTGATTTGGGACATTGACACGTAATGGTGCACGTGATGCTCTGATACACTCGTACAAGGCACACACGATGCTGGGACACGCTCCTAAGTGGGTGCCCCGGGTATGAGACTCGAGTGGTCTCCGCCAGCGTGGGGCGAAAGCATTTTCTGCGACAAAGGACACAGGTGACGCCAAGGAAGGGAATGAAAGGGACACAGAAGTGAGGTGTGATTTTCTGTCAACTCAACCCATTGTGCTCTCTCTGTGGGACAACACGCATTCGAGCGGCCTGAACATAAAACGCTGTCCTGTTTCTCTCCACATGCGATTCTTAGATGGGGTTTTCACTCCCTACAGATGAGTACTATCGGGGTGTCTCTTTCTACGACCTGCATTTGTCTGTGTCTGCAGTGGGTCTTTCTCTGTCTTTCCCTTCCCTGTTTCTGGAGACCCGGGAGGCAATTTCACCTGCGCGCAGTAGAGGCCGTTACCAATGCAGCCAGCTTTGATTTCCCACAACCCTCTGCTTGTCCCGTCACATTTATAAGGCATCGTTTAACCCTTTCGTGACCCCCATGGAGGGGGTGTGTACCGCCCTCCTCCCCATTTTCCAGATGAGGAAACTGAGGCTCAGAGAGATTAAACCGATGACGGTTCAAGCGCATGCAGCAAAACGTCTGAGTGGAGCTTGGACGTCAGCACGAAGGAGCGGCATTTCACATCTTTGTTGCCGCTGCTGTCGTGCTGTTCCTAAGTAAGGAAACCCTTTCTGTGAAGTTGAAGGTCTTTCCCAAGGCCATGGAGCTCGGGGGTGGCCGAGCTGGACAGTCGGCCACCCAGAGCAGCACTCTCCAAGAGAAATCGGACAAACGTCACACGTGTAATTTTAAATTTTCAAGTAATCACATTAGAAATGGTAAAAAAAAAAACAAGTGAAGTTAGTTTTCATAATACATTTCACTCAATCCAATGTGTTACAAATGTTATCGTTTCCACATGGAATGAATATAAAAATTCATTGTTATAATATCATTGAGCTATTTCACTTCTTAAAAATATTAAGTCTTCCAATATCTGGCATGTATTTTATACGTGTGTATTAATGATCTCGGTTCAGAGCAGTCATACTTCAAGCACATACTGGGCACATGTGGTTTCTGGCTACATTTTGGGTAGTGTGGGCCCAAATCCCTTGACAAGTATTTCTGGCATTTTTTTTATTACACAATAAGGCTCAATTAGTACATATATGGGGGGGGGGCGGGTAACATGGTTTATACTTGTTTCTATTCTATACCTTTGCTCTGGTTTGGATCTTTGACCCCTCCAAATCTAATGCTGAAATTTGATCCCCGGTGCTGGAGGCGGGGCTTGGTGGGGGGTGTTTGGGTCATGGAGGTGGATCCCTCGTGACGGTCCTCAGGGTGATGAGTGAGCTCTCACTATCAGTTCCCGCAAGAGCTGGCTGTTAAACGGAGCCAGCACCTCCTTCCCCTCTCTCCTGCTTCCTCTCTCACCGTGCGATCTCCGCCCCTGTGGGCCCCTCTGCCCTTTCTGCCTCGGGTGGAAGCACCTCGAGGCCCTCACCAGGTGCGGAATGTACAGCCTGCAGACGGGGAGCCAGATAGACCTCTTTTCTTCGTAAATCACCCAGCCTCAGGTATTCCTTTATAGCAACACAAGTGAACTAAGACAGCTTCCAAGCCCTTTTTTGAAGAAGAGGGAGGGAGGGAGGGAAGGAAAGAAGGAAGGAAGGAAGGAAGGAAGGAAGGAAGGAAGGAAGGAAGGAAGGAAGGAAGAAAGGAAGAACGAAAGAAGGAAGGAAGGATGGAAGGAAAGAAGGAAAGAAGGAAGGAAGGATGGAAGGAAGGAAAGAAGGAAGAAAGGAAGGAAGAATGAAAGAAGGAAGGAAGGAAGGATGGAAGGAAGGAAGGAAGGAAGGAAAGAAGGAAGGAAAGAAGGAAGGATGGAAGGAAGGAAGGAAAGAAGGAAGAAAGAAAGGAAGAACAAAAGAAGGAAGGAAGGATGGAAGGAAAGAAGGAAGGAAGGATGGAAGGAAGGAAAGAAGGAAGAAAGGAAGGAAGAATGAAAGAAGGAAGGAAGGAAGGAAGGAAGTTCTTTTTGTCTAAACATTTTTTTTTGAGGCAGAGTCTCGCTCTGTTGCCCAGGCTAGAGTGAGTGCCGCGGCGTCAGCCTCGCTCACAGCAACCTCCAACTCCCGAGCTCAAGCCATCCCCTTCTGTCTCAAGATTTTGAAGTAGCCATTATCACAGAATCTGGCCAATCTCCATTGTCTTAGTTTGGGCTCCCCCCCAGAAGCAGACCCAGAAGCAAGTATTCAAGTGCTTTTGGGGCAAATCCCAGGACATCCTGGCAGAAGAGCGGGGAAGGAAAAATAAATAAATAAATAAAACCCAATACTCATCATCGAGCCATCGGTTAAGTCACCACCGTGAGCAAGTGGCACGCAGCACCAGCGAGGACCTGCGGGAGGCAGCAGAGAGCACCTGCCTAGAATCCTCCCAGCCGGTGGGGGAAGGGGGCCTGGGGTATCCATCCACCAACGCCCATCCCATCGGTCTCAAGTTAAAGGGTTCTCCCTGGGAGCGTTGACTCCCTAGCACCCCGGCCTGCGGAGCGGACACCCTGGCAGTCGGAGAAAGCCCTTCCCGGGGTGGAGGGGCGGGGGCTGGCGGTGGGAAGTCACACCTGCGTGCACTGTCCAGTGGTCAGGGTGGGGCAGGACAGTGCCTGGCACGCTGGGGACATGTCTACCGTTTTATGATTCAAAAGCGTTTCTTTTCTTTTTTACCGCAAACCCTTGTGAACTTTAAGTCCATTAACTTTGTGACAGTCTGGCTGCCATATGGCATGTGCGATTATTTAGCTGTTGTCATCTCAGTGACAGGGAAGGCAGGACAGCTCTGGAAGGAGCCTGCAGATGTATGCATATATTTACATGCAACCTTGTGAACATGTGTGTGCGTGTGCGTGTGCGCTCCCGTTCACGTTGTCACCAAGCCTAATTCCTTCACCACATTCTCTGTCGTCTTCCCCGTCCCCCCCCCCCCCACGCCCTCGCTCTCTTTTTCAGCCATTGGGCGAAACGGAAGAAAATAAAAGGAGCAACTTCACATTTTCTGGGGTAAATAATGCTCCGATTTTAATGAGGCATCAGGATCAAATGTTCCCTATCTCTGTCTCCAGCTCCATTTCCCCCCTCTCTCTATTGGGAGATGATTTGTATTGGTGTCTGGCTAATTTTCTTTGTTTCTCCTTTTCCTCCTCCTCCTCTTCCGCCTCCTCTCCTCCTCCTCCTTCTTCTTCTTTTTTTTTTTTGAGACAGGGTCTTGCTCCATCACCCAGGCTGGAGTGTGGTGGCACCATCACAGCTCACCGCAGCCTCAAACTCCTGGGCTCAAGTGATCCTCCCTCCCCAGCCTCCCCGAATGCTGGCATTACAGGCGTGAGCCACTGCATCCGGCCTGAGCAAACATTTTTACATTTTCACGTATTTCTGTCTCCTTCTCCCATAAAGATAGCTCGCCACCTGCACTTCTCTGCAACTTGCCCTTTTCACCTGCAGTGGCGTCCGGGCCTTCTCTTCTGACCTCTCTCCAATGCTAAGGCTGGTGCAGTGAGCAGCACAGGCAGGAGCTTTGAGGTCCTGGAACGGGAAACACTTTAAGGGCCCCCATGTGACTTCACAAGAGGAGGCGTCTTTGAGGCGAGTTTCATAAGACAAATGCATGAACCTCATCTATCTGGTGCCCTGGGGATTTGCCAACCCTGGAGGGATGGGCCCCTCCCGGAGCTAGCTAGTTCCTAGAGAGAGCGAAGAACCTTTCATATGCAAACTAACCAATCCAGACTCTACTTTCCCCAACCACCTCCTTTCTTGCCTTGGCCCCTCACACTCCCAGACAACTATCCCTCTTGCTTTAATCACCCCAGGGCCAGACGCCAAGTAACTAGGGTCAGCCCTGAGGCCCCAGAGCCTGCCCAAGTGGTTCAAACTAGCCCATTGTAAGCTGCTCGCTCTGCCTTGCTCTGTTCTTGCCACAGAAACCGCAATACAGGCTTCCTGCCCATGTTTTCCACTCATTCCCTCTCCCTCCCGCCCTACCCTGGCGCTTCCCCGTGTGGCAAGGATTCAGGTGCTTTGGGGGGTAGATTCCCAGGACACAGGGACAGAAGAGTAGGGGAGAAAAAAAAAATCCCAGGAATGAGTGCACCATCAGTTAAGTTACAGCCACGAGCAAGTGGAACGCAGTACCAGCGAGGGCCTCTGGGAGGCAGCAGAGAGAACAGTCCTCGGAATCCTCCCATCCTATGGGTGAGGGAGATGGGGTATTTGGCCACCAGCTGCCATCAATCACAAATTAAAAGATTCTCCTTGGGAGCATTAATTCCCTAGCACCCCGGCCTGCTGGGTGGACAGAGAAAACCACATAGCATGGCGTGCTCCTTCTGCTTGGGATTTGTGAGTGATAAACTATATTTTCTTTTCTTTTTATTTTTTGAGGGAGAGTCTCACTCTGTTGCCCAGGCTAGAGTGCGCACTGTGGCATCAGCCTCGCTCAAGGCAACCTCAAATTCCTGGGCTCAACGATCCTCCTGCCTCAGCCTCCCGAGTAGCTGGGACTACAGGCATGCGCCACCATGCCCGGCTCATTGTTTCTATGTATTCTTAGTTGGCCAATTCATTTCTTTCTATTTTTAGTAGAGACAGAGTCTTGCTCTTGCTCAGGCTGGTTTTGAACTCCTGACCTTGAGCGACCCGCCCGCCTCGGCCTCCCACAGTGCGAGGGTGACAGGCGAGAGCCACCGAGCCTGGCTGATAAACTATATTTTCAACAGCAGGGATCTCCTGGTCGTTGGCCTTGCCGTACCTGAATAATAATAAAACCTACATTTTAAAACAGTAAAGGCCCGACATGGAATGGCAGCCATGTTTTCCTGGTCACCTCTCTGCCCTTGTGTCCTTTTTTTCTTTCCATTCCAGCCACGTGAGCCTCTTTGCTGGTCTTCAAGCAAGGCCAGGCGCCGTCCACGCAGGCCTGTGCCCTTGCCCGTTTCTCTGCCTGGGATGCTCTCTCCCAGACATCTGCGTGTCTGCTCCTTCCTTCCTTCTCCTCTCTGCTCAAATGTCACCGTCTCAGAGACGTCTCTTCCAAAATAGCTCCCCCCTCCCCTTCTATCTGACCCCTCACCTGCCTCAGTTTTTTTCTTATAAAAACCATATACCTCTACCAGAGTTCATCTGTTTATTTTTCTGGTTCCTGGACCCTACCAGGCGAGTTTTTAAAAGAACAGGCAATTATTTGTTCTGTTAATGGCTGTGCCCGGGATAAAACCTGGTGTAGAATAGATGCTCAGTAAACCTCTGTAGAATGAGTGCATAAAGGACCAAATGAAGCTGATACCTTTTTTCTCAAGTGTTCCGGGTGAAATGACACATTCGGTTCTATCATCTGTAACTCTATCTGTCTCCAGGTGTGGTAAGGCGTGTTATTTTGTGAGCTGAGGAGACCTTGCTCCGTTCTCACTCAAGAAAAACCAAGACCCGAGTTTCCATGAGCAGGTGTAGTTCATTTGATTAGATTTCCCTTGCTAACGTCTTAGGATACACATAAATGTATAACTAAGCATTTAATCAAGCTCCTGACTTACCAGAGGGGCTAGATGCTGAATGTGATTTGTAATTGCCAGAGAATGTAGTAAGCTTGAGTACTTTTGTTTCCATAATTAAGTATGAGACTCTTGTCTCAATGTGAATCGAGATGATTTCAAGTCCTGTATACGAAAAGGAAATGTCTTTTCCTTTCGAAAAAGTTCAAAATATACGAAAAAGAGAGGATGCAATGATAACCTGCCATATTCCTGTTACCTAACTTCAAATAATTACCAACTCCTAACCCACCTTAGTATTTCTCTAGCCCAAACTTAAACATAACCTTACTTTGCAAATTAGAGCAAACCTTGAATTTGCTCTAACATAGCCCTGGGTTAAAGCAAATATCAGACATCATATGATTTCATCTGTAAATATTTCAATATGTGCTTCTAAAAGCTAAGGACTCTGCAACTGCTGTGGAAAATGGTACGGTGATCCCTCGAAAAATGAAACATGAACTTAAGGGATGATCCAGCAATTTCTTTTCTGGGTACCCATCCCAAAGAAATGAAAGCGGGCACTGGAACAGGTGTTCCTTTGTGTACCCATTTTACAACAGCAGAATTCACCATAGCCAAAAGGTGGGAGCACCCCAACTGTCCATCAACAGGTGACTGGAAAGACACAATGTGGTTTTCCACACGATGGAACACCATTCAGCCTTTTTTTTTTTTTTTTTTTTTTGAGACAGAGTCTCACTCTGTTGCCCAGGCTAGAGCGAGTGCCGTGGCATCAGCCTCGCTCACAGCAACCTCAAACTCCTGGGCTCAAGCGAGCCTCCTGCCTCAGCCTCCCGAGTAGCTGGGACCACAGGCATTCGCCACCATGCCCGGCTGAGTTTTTTCTCTATATATTAGTTGGCCAATTCATTTCTTTCTATTTATAGTGGAGACGGGGTCTCGCTCTTGCTCAGGCCGGTTTCGAACTCCTGACCTCGAGCGATCCTCCCGCCTCGGCCTCCCAGAGTGCTAGGATGACAGGCGTGAGCCACCGCGCCCGGCCACCATTCAGCCTTAAAAACTGAAATTCTGACATGTGCTATAATACGGATGAACCTTCAGAGTGTTACGCTAAGTGATGTAGGCCAGTCGCAGGAACACAAATATTTTATGATTGCACTTATATGAGAGCCCTAAGTAGTCACACTCATAGAGACAGAAAGTAGAAGGGTGGGTGCCAGGGGCTGGGGAGGGGGAGATGGGGAGTGACTGCTTCGTGGAGTGTCAGTTTGGGAAGACGATACAGTTCTGGAGTTGGAGGGTGGTGATGGTGGCACAGCAACGTGAATGTGCTTAAATGCCACCAAACTATACACCTAAAATGGTTCAAACCGCCAATTTTATGTTGTGTATATTTTGCCACAATAAAAGAGAAACCCAAGGACTCGCTTAATTTTGTGTATTACCCTCATTCTGGGAGCCAGTCTTAAGAAGCCTTCACCATCTGGAGCTCAGCTTGTTCCTGTGCAGAAGAAAAGAGTGCTCTGTGCGGTAGAACCTTCTGGAAATGTTTTCTATCTGTGCTGTCCAATAAAGTACCTACTAGCCGCCTGTAGCTTTTGAGTGCTAGAAATATGGCTTGTAGGACTGAGGCATAGAATTTTAAAATTTTAACTTTAATAGCCACATGTGGCTAGTGGATACCGTTGTGGAGAGTGCAGCGTTAGAGAGATTTGGAAATTAAGTGCTTTGGCACAGAAGTGACACGTTTCATGTCCACTGAGAGCTCATCGGCCAGAACTTGTCACACGGTCCCAGCAAAACAAAAGAGCCCAGGAAATGCCACCTTACCGAGTGCCTGTATATGGAGAACTGGAAGTATTTGGTGCACAGTTCTAATGCCTATCTCAGGGAATGAGTCCTTTTGGGATCCAGAAAGAAGAAAAATTGGCTGTTTTATTTAACAAGGAGATGGTAAGAGATATGGAGCCTTCGTGTATTACTTATCTACTATTGTATAACAAAGCACCCAAAACCCAGCAGCTTTAATTTTTTGTTTTTATTTTTAGAAACAAGGTCTTACTCTGTAGCCCAGGCTGGAGTGCAATGGTGTGATCACAGCTCACCACACCTCAAACTCTTGGGCTCAAACGATCCTCCTGCCTCAGCCTCCCAAGGAACTGGGTCTACAGCTGCACACCACCACTCTGGGCTAATTTTTAAAAATTTTTTGTAGAGATAGGGGGTCTCACTATGTTGCCCAGACTGGTCTTGAACTCCTGGCCTCAAGTGATCCTCCTGTCTCATCCTGCTGAGTAGCTGGGATTATAGGCGCAAGGCATTGTGCCGGCTCCTAGCAACTTCAAACAGCAATTATTTATCTCACAGTTTATGTGGGTCAGGAACCCAGGGTGCATCTGTTTCAGGGTCTCTGGTGGGGCTGCAGTCAAGATGCTGATGGGGGCTTCATTCTCATCTGAAGGCTCGATTGGGGGAAGATTTGCTTCCAAGCTTAAATATCTGGCTGTTGGCCACATGAATTCGGTTCTGTGTGGGCTGCAAAACTTAGGGCCTTGGTTCCTCTCCAGATGTTTGCTGGAGGCCTCCCTTGGTTCCTGGCTATCTGGTACTCTCCACAGAGCAGCTTACAAACAGGGCAACCACCTTCCCTCCGCGTGAGCAAGAGAGATTGTGCAATATAGAAACCACAGCATTTTTGTAACTTAATCTCCAAAGAACCATCCCATGAATCTTGATATCTTTTGTGCATTAGAAGTGAGTCACTAGATCCCACCTATAGTCAAGGGGGAGAGGATTACACAAAGGCGTGAATATCGATAGGTGACAATCTTTGGGAGCCATGTCAGAAGTTGCCTTCCACATTTAGAGGCCGGAATTTAAGTCAGATTCAGTTGACAAGTTTTTATTGAAGGCAAATAGTATGTATTGTCTGCAATATAAAACAGACCAGAAATATGTACCAAAAAAAAAAAAAAAAATGTGTCGCATGGTCTCTGTTCAAAAGAAGCTTACATTTTTCTGGGGAAAACAAGTTGCAGAGAAAATACAAATAGGTGCTAACACCAGAGATTTCCCAAGCAAATGACCCAACCAGATCGCCCAGTGGAATTTACTGTCACAAAACATAGCTACTCCTTCAGTGCTCTTGTCAGCTTTTTAGTCCATAACTATAAATCCTGAGCAGACAACTGAGGGCTTCCATACATCTGAGGACACTCTCCAATGTGACAAACACCAAAACTAACAGAAGAAACTTGGAGGTAACAGAGACTATGCAAGGAGAAGAGAACTTAAAAGATATTATTGTTATTGCAGGAGATACAAGAAAAGATCCTATACAAGAACCATGAAAAAGAACTTGATACTATAGAAAAGGAACACTCAGAGAACAATAATAATAACACTAAAAAAGCCTCTTGAAATAAAAAAAAAATATGAACGCATTCATGGAAAACTCAATGGAAGGGTTGAGAGATAAAATCAGAGAAATCTCTCGAAAAGCAGAATAAAACACAAGGAAATATAAAATGAAAGGGAACAGATAAGAAGAGGACAAGTCCAGGAAGTCCAACATGTGAATAATAGGAGTTTAAGAGAGGCTTGAAAAAACAAAAGGGTAGGAATCACCAAAGAAATAATTCAAGACATTTTCCCAAAACTGAAAAGCATGAATTTTCATGTTGAAAAGACCTACTACGTACCCAGCATTACAACTGAAAATAGACCCAAACCAACTTACATCATAATGAAATTTTAAAACACAATGTAAAAAGATTCTCAAAAACTACTAAAGGAAAAAATTAAATCATATATGAGAGATAAGGAATAAGAATGCCTCAAAGTTCCCAATATTAGTACTAGAATCGAGAATACAATGGAGTACTACCTTCATATTTTTGTAGTAAAATGATTTCCAACGCAGAATTTTATTCCCAGCCAAACTATCCATGAAGTATGAGGATAGAATAATGGCATTTTTTCAAATACACAAGTCTCAAAATATTTACTTCTTGAGACAGATTGTATTTTTGAAAACCAGCCACATAATAGTCCCCACCTCACATTCTCTTTTAGAACATTCTCATTTCCTCATAAAGAAGTGGAATTTAGGCCAGGCACAGTGGCTCACACCTGTAATCCTAGCACTCGGAGAGGCCGAGGCAGGTGGATTGCTCGAGGTCAGGAGTTCAAAACCAGCCTGCGCAAGAGCGAGACCCCATCTCTACTATAAATAGGAAGAAATTAATTGGCCAACTAATATATATAGAAACAATTAGCCGGGCATGGTGGTGCATGCCTGTAGTTCCAGCTACTTGGGAGGCTGAGGCAGGAGGATTGCTTGAGCCCAGGAGTTTGAGGTTGCTGTGAGGTAGGCTGACACCATGGCACTCACTCTAGCCTGGGCAACAAAGCGAGACTCTGTCTCAAAAAAAAAGAAAAAAGAAGTGGAATTTATATTCTCTTCCCTTGGACCTGGGTGAACATTTGTGACCAATTCATCTAATAGAGTAGGGCAGAAGTGATGCTTTGTGACTTCCAAGGTTAAGTCATAAAAGGGGATGCAGCTTCTGCCTGACTCTCTCCCTTAAGACACATGTTTTTGGAGTCCTGAGCTGACACAAGAGAAGTTCAGCGACCCTGAAGTTGCCATGCTGAGACACCATATGGACAGACCACAGAAGGATGGAGACAGATGTCAGAGAAGCCTCAGTTGTTCGAGTCTTTCCAGCCTCGTGATTGCAGAAGCCTTTTAGGTGACTTTAGCCCCTGTGACCATCTGACTGCACCTGCATGAGAAACCCTGAGAACCACCTAGCTGATCACAGTTGAACCCCCAAACCATAAAATTTAATAATAAATGCGTTATGCCACTAAGTTTGGGCTGGTTTTTATGTAGCCATAGGTAACTAGAAAATCGCTCATGCGTCCTTTCTCAGAAAGGTACTGGAGGATGTGCTCCACCAAAACGAAGGAGTAAATCAAGAAAAGGGAAACATGGGGGAGGCAAAGGGAATCTCCTGGTCGAGGAAAAGGGAGAGCCTGGGATGAAAGCTGTGTGCCAGAGAAAGCAACCAGTCGTGCGTGCGACAAGGCTTCAAGAAAGGTTTCTTCAGGACGACGAAATTGACGGAATACCTGTTAAAGACTTGGAGGTCAAA
>VSMD01020005.1:0-26309 GCA_008750895.1 Mirza zaza | reverse complement strand
TGATCAGCTCCGCACACGGCTCCACCGGGCGTTCGGGGCAGCCCCTCCCGGGCCTCCCTGGGCGCGGGGGGAGACGCAGGCGCTCCCCTCTGTGAAGCAGACGGGCGCTCTGTCCCCAGGCCCCAGCCGCCCGGCCTGGCCTCGAGTTCACCAAAGGCCCGGACTCGAAACCGTCCCAGTCCCCCAAACGAGGCTGCGGCCAGAGTCACAGAGGAACTCGCGCTGTGCACACGATCAGACTTCACCTGCCTCCACCCTCCAACCCCCACCAGCCCGATGAGGAATGGGTACCTACCAGCCCATGCTACAGATGGGGAGACTGAGGCACAGAAAAGCCAAGTGACTTGCCCAGGATCCAAACCCAGGAATTCCGGCCACAAAGCTCATGTGCCTGATCACGAGGTCCAATTCTGCATCTTCCCACGGCCCTCCATCCCCATCCTCATGCCCAGTGCACCTGAGATTAACACATTTTTGAAAAATCAACGTATTTTCTGAACGGCACCACGATGAAGTTCTCATTTGTTCACTTGAACATTTCAGCCGGCCCACGGCCCTCACAGCCCTGCCGCGACATCTCTTCATTTTGTACCAGGAGCCGCAGGAGGGAAGCGCCCTGGCCTGTCCTTGGTGACTCCCATTCTGCAGAGAACGTGGGCCTGGGGGTGGGGAGCAAGGACCTGGGACAGGACGCCAGGGGCTCAGTCCCACCCTGACACTCCTAGACCTCATGATGCAGGGGAAGCCCCTCCACCCCCAAAGTGGGGGTGACAACAGTGCCCCCACAGGGCAGTTGGGGGATTCAGTGAAATGTTGGGAACAATGTGTGAACACTGTGCCTGGCACATAGTAGGTGTTCAATTAACACCACTCGTCATATTGTCTCTTCAGTCCCATCTGGGCACTGGGATCCCTCCCATCTGCTACTTGGGAGGACGGGGCCAGATTCCCCTCGATGCCCTTTCTTGCTCATTCTCACTTCCACCACCGGGCAGGGTCAGACACTCTCACCTCCACCACCTGGCAGGGTCGGACACTCTCACCTCCACCGCCTGGCAGGGTCGGACACTCTCACCTCCACCACCGGGCAGGGTCACACACTCTCACCTCCACCACCGGGCAGGGTCACACACTCTCACCTCCACCACCGGGCAGGGTCACACACTCTCACCTCCACCACCGGGCAGGGTCGGACACTCTCACCTCCACCACTGGGCAGGGTTGGACATTCTGAGCCTCTGCCATCGCCATACGGACAGACCCAGACAGAACAGCAGAGGGTGCGTGGGTGACAATGTCTGGGTGTCCCTGGTCCCTTTTTACAGCTGAGTCTCTGCGGGCAGGACGCAGGTCTGGCTCAGCCCCTGCCAGGACCCAGACGAGACGGCCCCTCCAAGCCCCCCAGGCCTCAGCGGCCCAGGATGCCCTGCCCGCTCCCTGCCAGCAGGTGGTACGAGGGACAGAGGGCAGCCCTCCCCCACCCCCATGGCTGTCCCCCAGCAGCCCGGAGCTCCGCCGTCCTCAGTGTGGGCCACGCACCATGGAAACACGGCCCGCCTGCCAGGGCCATTCCCGTGCTCCTTCCCAAAGAGCTGTTCGGGCCAAAAGCCAGAGAAGAGAGCGGCAGGTCTGTGGGGCCCTGCAGGGCTGGCGGAAGCACAGATAGGTTCCTGGTGGCGTCTCCCGTTACCCACCGGCTCCCATGGCAGTGATGACACGCATGTCCCTCAGCAGGAAGCAGGGCCACCGGGAGGGGACAGTGCATGGGCTGGCTCTGACTGGAGAGTGTGGACCCAGCAGGACGGGTCTGGAGTCTCAGCCCAGGGCAGCAGGGCCAGGCCACTCAGAGGGGACACGCGGGCAGCCCCACACTGGGAGCCTGGGCCCGGAAAGTGCTAGAAGGGAAACATCGCAGGAAAGAGAATATGACAGCGCCCTCCCCACATGCTGGGCAGAGGCTGGCTGGGGACCCACCCAGGAAGGGGATGGACTCGGGGACTGGGCCTCTCTGCTGAGGCCCTCAGGACTGCAGGGTGGGAAGGCGGCGTGGCCCAGTGCTGCTGCAGTGACTGGGGACAGGAGCTGGGGCCAGGCCACCCCACGCCCGTGTATCTAAGGACCTGCCCCTGGGCCAACCCAGACAGAACCCTGGGCACAGGGTCCAGAGCCAGACGGCCTGGGCTCAAATCCCACCTCCGTCCCTGAGAAAGGACTTCAGCTGTGACAGCAGGACACACAGCTGATGGAGGCACCGACAACCGGGGCGTTCCCGCCTCCTCAGCGAGTACTCCGCAGCGGGAGGGCCAGGCCGGGCAGGGCAGCTGGACTCCTCAGGGCCACTGCCCAGGCTGCTGCGGCTCTGCCGGCCCCGTGTGGCCCCCAAGGTGTCCCTCATGGTCACACGTTGTCACTTGTTTGGGGACCACCACATGCCCAGCACTGCCCCAGGCCCTGGGGGGAGGCCAGTAGGCAGACAAGTCCTCGTGGAGCTGATGCTCTTCTTGGGCAAGAGAAAGAGTAAAGCAAGGAGCTCCGTGTATCACGCGGTGTATTAGAGAAGCTGCACTGGGAACAGGTGGGGCACGGGGCGTGGGAAGGCTGCATCTGAGATGAGGCTGGCAGGGAAGGCCCCGCTGAGATGGTGAGACGGCCACGTGTGCACAGAGACGGGGAGGAGGAGAGGAGGAGCCGTGAGCATTCCTGGGGAAGAGCATTCCCCCCGCAGGGAGCAGCTCGTGCAAAGGCCCTGAGATGGAGGGTGAATTCCAGGACCAGCGAGGAGGCTGGAGTGGCTGGGACAGTGAGTGAAGGGGACAGCCACAGGGAGGGGACAGGGAGGGTCAGGCATCGTGTGGGGTCTTGTAGGGCATGGTGGGGTCTTGAGCTCTGACTCGGCTGAGACGGGAAGTCCCTGGAGGGTTCTGAGCAGAGGAGGGACGCAGCCTGACTTGGAGGCTAACAGCACCCCTCTGGCTGCACGTCGGCGTGCGGGTGGGAGCAGGGAGACCAGAATATTCTTGGTAAACAAGGAGAGTGGTCTGGATTGGGGTGAGGTTGGGGTCTGCAACAGAGGTAGGGAGGGGTGGTCAGAGGACAATGCCCAGAGCAGGAGGCCGTGGGGCAGGGGGACAGAGTATGTTCTCATGAGCCCTCCCTTTTCAGGGAGAAAAGATTTTCCCAGAATTCCCCAGAACACGACCCTTGTACCTCATTGGTCAGAAGTGGGTCGACACCCACCAATCACAGCAAAGGGGAGGGATCCGTGATTGGCTGAGACCCTTTGTGATTTACCTCCTGTGCTGGGCCATAGGTGCTCGCCAGCATGAGGTCCTGGGAGTACAAGTCACCGTGCCTGGGTTTGCTTGTCTGGAGAAACGGGGATAATGCCTCAGAGAGTTGCTGGAAGGTTTACATGAAAGGATCCAGGTAGAGCTTAGAACAATGTTGGGTACAGCTTTAGAGCTCAGGGCTGACTGCTATTGTCCTGTTTGCTAGAAGCACCCAAATCCACTTCTTTCCCAACCTAATGGTGTCACATAATTGTAACCTCAGTCTTCCTGCAGAATTTCTCCTCCCCACACCCTGTCACGGTTCCTGAAATTTCCCCCTTGGTCACACACCTCCCAGAAGGACGTGAGTGTCCTACTTTGTAGTTCACTAAAGAGACAGCTGGGGAGAGTTGAGAGAAGTAAATGTCATCCTAACTTTATCAAAGTCATAAAACACAAACCTTAGCATCTATCTGACCTATACACACAGTACAGAGGCCATTCCTGTGTCATAAGTGGGTTGAAGTTGAAATAAAACTGTAGGGATGAATCTTTAAACTTAATGTTTTATTTGGGAAGAAAGAATTGCAATTTGTGGCATACACCAGATGATCTTTGGTATCGCTGAAGGGCAAAGAGCAGGTTTGGGGTTTTATGAAAAATGAATGTTACATGTGTTCTTGAGAGAAAGTTCATTGGTATTAGTAAAGCTTTGGGGAGTTGGCCAGCTCCGATTGGTGGGCAAAATTAGTCCTAGAGTTGCAGCAAGTTATCTCAGCAACTACAGATAAATCTGTTTTCAGGTTAGAGCAAGCAGTTTCAGCAGTCATGCTTGCAAAGAATGACATTCTTGGAGCAGTGTTATGTGCCCCAAGAGCTCTTCCCCCAGCTTCTTGACTCTCTTTTAGTTCAGTGTCACAAGAATGACCCAATTCATACAACCAGCTTTCACAAGTGTGAATAATGTGTTGGTCGCAGCACGTGCAGTGAACACCTGGTGCTTTCCCACCTGACTTCTATTTCCACCCCCCTAATCGTGGCATGGATGCTGCTCTAGGAACCTCCCCCCATTAGCTGCCTCAGGTGGAGCTGGCCCATACCTGGCTCTGGGCACTGACATAAAGCTCAGGCCTAGCCAATCAGAGAATTGCCGAATTTCCTTAGCCATCAAGATTGGTTCACAGGTAAGCACCTGACTCAGGCTATCCAATCAGGTTCAACAAGAGGTAATTCCAAGCTTTTCACTGGAGGGATTAAAAAAATGATTCTGTTTCCTCTGGGTTTAAAGCTGAGAGTAATAATGGATGTGGACTTATCGGCACCCATCTTGCCAACCCGTGGTGCCTGAGAATGCAGTCAACACAGAGGCCATCAGACTGAACTCTGAAAGAGAGTCAGTGCTAACACCATCATTTGTGGTTCTAGACCCAGCTATGTTTCAAGTAAAGCAATTTTCAGCTTATCCTTTCAGCTGAAGCCAGTGGGGGATGGCTTCCTACCACTTGCAACCAAACAAGTCCTAACTGACACACCAACGCTGTTCCAAGTGGACTGTCACCCTCTCCAGCCCTGCCCCAGTCTCCGCCTCCCTCCTCATCCAGTGAGGGACAGTCTCAGCAAGGGACAGTCTGGAGAGGTGGCTAAGTGCGCAGAATTGGCAGCCAGGCTGTCTGGCTCCACCACTTTGCTGTGTGACCTTGGACAAGATATTCCTCTGCTATGTGCCTCAGTTTCCCCATCTAAATAGGGACAATAATATTAAGAGCTCCCACTCCATAGGGTTTGGGGATAGAACAAATTAACATATCTAAACCGCTAAGCACAGGGCCAGGCACATGTTAAATGCTGTGTGTTTTTAAAGAATTATTAACCTTTAGCAACAGAAAGCTCCCCAAGGCCGCCTCAGTCTTCAGGCAGTGGGCAGGCAGCCTGGGAGCCAGAGGTAACACCGAGTGGGCAGTGCTAGACCCAGGCCCTGCAGGAGGGACCTGGTCATGGCTATTCCTACTCCAGCAGGGCCATGGAGAGGACTTCTGGGGTGACTCACACAATGAGAATGAAAGCACTGACTGGCTCCTTCCGCAGGAATTCAAAGCACACACACAGAAGTTCGGTGCGAAATTGACATACTACAATAATACATAACATTATCACATCGTGGGAGGATTAAATGAGATAATCTGCATAAAGCACTTGGAATAGTGCCTGGCACAGAGTTAGCTCTCTGTGGGCATTGGTTATTATGATTATTATTAGTATTCTCTCGTTAAAATATGATTGTCTGGGGTGAGCCCTGTAAAAGAAAATAAGACCCTCTAAATTTATTAAGCCAGGGGGGGAATTAAGCCCTGGAGATCAAGTCCCGACTTAGCATGTTGCAATTCTGCTTCACAGATTATGGTTTAACTCTCCTCCTCTTCGTTCCCGTTCTGTAAATGACTAGCAGAGACCAGGGACCAGGACTTCCCCCTTCCAATCACTGATCTTTGTTACAGACTAGCTGCCTCCCTTATTGTCTTCTACCTAACTCAGGCCAGATGGCACCTAAGACCCCATGGCAGTTACGTCTTCAGTGGTGAATGCTGAATATACCTTTCCCAGGGTAGGTGGGGGAATACCTGAACTGATCAGGTCATTATAACTATGCATTAAGCCTTACATAGAAAGATGTTAAAATTCTGTTAAACTTCCCTAAGCTTTGTCTATATAAGCGATCCCAAACTTCTACACTTTGGAACACTGACTTCCCTGCTTTAAAATCTCTGCTTGCTGGGTGGCCTGTCATCAAATTTTGTGCTTAAATAAACTCTCTTTAAACTGGATTCTGACCCTTTTGACTGTTTTAGGTTGACAGCCCATTCTTAGCAAATTAATTCTTAGTGACCAAATCAGTTCACTCACCCCTCAGATGGTGGCCGAGCACATGCTGTGTGCCAGGCATGGCTCGAGGTGCAAGGGCAATGACAGTGAGCAACACAGATGAGACCTGCCCTCCCCAATCTGACATTCAGTCGCAACAACAAATGGAACCAATGGGAACATGAATGAGAACACGCCAAGCAGCGAGATGACCAGGATGATGACCCGGAGTGATGTGAGAGGGTGACCCCAGGGCTTGTGCTCAATTGAGGGCTGGGAGGCTGCCCTCAGGAGTGACATTGCAGGTGAGCAAAAGCAGTCAGCCATGGGACCACTGGGCAGAGGAGCCAGTAGGGGCAAAGGCCCTGGGGTGGGAATAAGCTCAGAGGCCCCAGCAGCAGGCTGGGATTGGAGGGTGAACAGAGGGTTTCTGGGGAGCCCCAGTCTTGGGGAGGCAGAAGTGGGCTCTGGCCCCCACATTCTTTCCCACGACCCCTCCCTTCTTCCCCAGCATTGTCCTTGGAGCTAAATTTAAGGAAGTTTTATGGTAAATTAGAGAATTGGCCATTGAAGCTGGGAAGCTATTAATATGGACATGGGCTAAATGGCCTTCTAGGAGCCCACACTGAAGGAGGGAGGGATGGGCTCTGGGACAGCCCAGATGGTGGTGGCCTGGGAGCCATAAATCCCTCCCAGGCCAGAGGGCAGAGGCACCGATGGGGAGGGTTTCTGGTTGGGACCAGATGGTGAAGAGCCCTCGGGCCCTGAGGCGGCAGGGCAGGTGGCAGCTATTCTGAGAATCCTTCCAGCCTGGGGACATCTGCAAGAAGTCTGCGCTCCACCTTGAGAGAGGCCTCGGGGCTTTAAAAGGAAGGATATTTTTAGAGGAATTCGGGAAAGCTGAGGTGCAATGCCCCCAGGCCCTGAACTTGGAAATCTCGGTTTCTGACTCACCCTGACTATGGAAAACAGGCCCTCGGGTCTTACTATAAAGACAAGCTCCTTGGTGTCTCTGGGCCTCAGTTTACTCATAGGCCTGTGACCGTTTTTTCAATGAATTCATTCCAGACACATTTATTGATGCCTACTGCATGTCAGTCTCTGTTGCCGGCACTGCTAAGGAGAGCTGATGTTCACTGACAGCTGACGGCCTGCAGGGCCCTAGAAGGAGCTAGAGCTTTCCATCATCGTCATCGAGTCTGCCCAAGGCCTAGGAGGTAGGGGCTGTGCTCTCTGGGCTCGGGGTGCTACAGGACCTGCCCAAGGCCACACAGCCACTATGGGGCAGACCTGGGATTTGAACCCCAGGCAGCCTGGCCCCAGAGGCTGCACCATCCATCCTCACCCTTAGCTGCCCCCTTGTGTCTAGGTGTAGGTGGGTGGCTGTTATGAGTCCCACTTGACAGATGGAGAAACTGAGGTCCCAGAAGGTCAGCAGCTTCCCCGACGCTGTGCAGTGACTGATTCCTTGGCTTTTCCATTCCATGGGAATCTAGGGGTATCTGTGTCATTTTTCCTAAAGCCACGCCAAGGGTCATGTTCCTGGGGCAGGATTTTCTGTGGGCTCACCTGCCACTATTTCTGAGGAAATCCCAGGTGGTGACAGTGCTGTGGTCACCCTATCCTCCCTCCTGACTCTGGTGCTAAATGTCTGCAAAATGCCCTCCAGCTCTGCTCACCAAAACTCCCCTCAAGGAAGAGTCTGATAAAGTCATTCACATGACTAATAACAGCATCCTGTGGTACCATCTCTCCATACACGTGTCCATAGCTCATCCATCCACCCATCCATTAAGACATCCATCCATCTATCCATTTATCCATTCATCCATCTGTCCATTCATTCATCCAGTGCTCAGGGTGTTCTGGGAAAAGCATCACGATCACTGGCATCACCGAGTAAGCTCCGCCTGCCGTCAGATCAGCGGCAGCATTAGACTCTCACAGGAGCTCGAACCCTACTGCAGACTGCACGTGCAAGGGATCTAGGTTGCGTGCTCCTTTTGAGAATCTAATGCCTGATGATCTGAGGTGGAGCTGAGGCCATGATGCTAGCGCTGGGGAGCAGCTGCAAATACAGATCGTCATTAGTAGAGAGGTCTGACTGCACGATAAATGTAACTCACTTAAGTCATCCCCAAACCATCCCTTCCCCCACCACCTCCACAGTCCATGGAAACATTGTCTTCGATGAAACCGGTCCCTGGAGCTACAAAGGTTGGGCACTGCTGCTTTACAGCACTTAGGACCCAGCTGAACAGAGTGAGGGATGCACCGAGGGAAGCCTCGGCTCTGTCCTTCCCAGCTGCAAAACCTGCCCCTGGGGAAGGGCCAGCCTGAGTTCCTGGGCCCCTCCTGACTCTGCGGGCAGCCAGAGGAGGGGAGGTGGTCACAGCACAGGCCCTGGAGCCAGAGGCCTGCTGGTGCCTTCTCTCCCGGCACTGCCACCTGCTTACCAACCGGGTGATATTTAGCAAGTCCCTTGACCTTGGTCACTTAATGCCTCTGTTTCCTCATCCCTAAAATGGATGTAATAATGCCTTCCTCCCTGTAGGGGCATTAAATATGCAAAATGCTTAAATAAGTACCTAACACATAGTAAGCCCTAAACAGATATTAACTCCTATTGACACTTCAATTAGAGACCCTTCCAGAATGGCAGAGTAAACACCTCCCAAAATACATTCCTCCCTAAAACAATGAGAACACCAGTTTAAAAAAACTGCCAAATCGCCTTTTTCAGAACTCTGGTTATTAACTAAAGGCCTCCAACTGTACAAGTATGTTTAGTCAAGAAAAATGCTGACTCTCAGAAAGAGCAGCAAGCTTTGTTTTAACTTGCCCTAACCCTGTCTCCCTCTTCCCAGCTCTGAGGCAGCCTGGAAAACCAACACCTCGACCCTAGTAGCTGTGACAAGCAGCACATGACCGCCACCAAAGGGGGCAGAGGAATAGACACTTCTCCAAAGAAGGTGTTTGAATGCCCTCTAAGCACGTGAAAAGATGTGCAATATTACTAATCTTCAGGGAAATGCAAATCAAGACCACAATGAGATCTGTACTAGGATGGCTACAATCAAAAAGACACATAGCAACAAGTATTGGTGAAGATACAGGAGCTTGTAAGTGACTCGCATTGCTGGTGGGAATGTACAGTGGTTCAGCCACTCTGGAAAACACTTTGACAGTTCCTCAAAAACAGAAACAGAGTTATCATACGAACCAACAATTCCATTCCTAGATATACACCCAAGAGAAACAAAAATACATGTCCCTAAAAACTTGTGTACAAATGTTCATAGCAGCAGTTTTCATCATAGCCAAAATTGGAAGCAACCCAGATGCCTGTCAACAATGAATGGATGAACAATGAAAAGTGGTATGCTCTGCCCTCCATGGCCACATCCTCTGATTCTACCAATTGTGGATCAAAAATGCAGTTAGTCCTACAATGACTGCGTCTGTGCTGAATATATATGTACTTTTTTCCTTGTCATTATTACCTAATCTGTATGGTATAACAACTATTTACATAGCACTTACTGTATTAGGTATTATAAGTGATCTAGAGATGATTTAAAGAATACAGGAGGATAGGCGGAGGTTATACATGAATACTACTCCGTTTTATAAAAGGGACTTGAGCAACCTCGGATTTTGGTACCTGTGGGGGTCCTGGAACCACCCCCCATGATACCGAGGGACAACTGTATGTGCATTCCATAGAGTATTATTCTGCCATAAAAAGTAATGAAGTACTGATACATGCTACAATGAGAATGAACCCTGAAAACATTAAGAGAAAAAAAACAGTCACAAAAGACCACATGGTATAAGATTCCACTTACATGAAATGACCAGAATGGGAACTCCATGACTACAGAAAGCGGCAGCGGGTGCCTAAGGCTGGGGCGCAGGCAATTGGGAGTGACTGCCAAAGGGTATGGGATTTCTTTTGGGATGATGGAATGCTCTGGAATTAGGAAGTGGTGATGGTTGTATGACTTTATGTATACACTACGACAACAGAATTGTGTACTTTAAAAGGGTGAACATTAGAGAATGCAAATTATATCTCAATAAAGCTGTTATTAAAAAAGAATTCTAACTGTCATCATCTCATACCTGGACCGTTCAGGGCCTCGTCATGGGCCTCTCCGCTACCACTCTGCCCTCTTTAATCCGTACGCCCCTTGGTAAATGAAGAAGATTTCTCAAAATCAGAAATGTGATCGTGTGTCTCCTCTAAGGCCCCTGTGTCTTTCACTTCCCTGTGCTCCCCCTTTTCCCCTGATTCAGGGCTTCACACGTGCTGTTCCCTGGGCCTGGCCAGCCTCCTCCTCCTTGCTCCCTGGCTAACTCCTGCCCACCTTTCAGGACTCAGCCAAATGACACCTCCTCAGGGAGGCCTTCCAGAAACCCTCTGCCTGGGCCTCTGCCCCGGTGAGCTCATGACTGAGCTCCTGCAGTCGAGAGGGAGATGCAGTCGGGAGGGAGAGGGAGTCTGGCTCTTCCGCAGTTGTAGCCTCAGTGTCTATGTCAATGTCTGGCACATAATAGGTGCTCGTCAACACCTCTGGTGTCCTGGGCTTCAGTGTAACACCAGCAGGAGCCCAGGAGCTGCAGGCCTGCTGTGGGACGCTGGGCAAGACACCACCCACTCACGTGTGAACGAGCTGGAGAGATTTCTGGCAGCACTGCCTTGACAGCCTAATTTAATTGGCTTAAATAACCTCTGCATGACAATGCGTGGTTAGCAGGAGCTCTTTATACAAGCCTGGGAGAAAAAGACTCTGTCTGGTCATTAGCACTGCTTTGCAGAGGGAGACAGGGAGGCTCAGCAAGGAGCACCGACCTGCTGGAAGTCACAGTCTGAAAGAGGTAGAGCCTTTCACTTTCTGTCTCCACTCACCTAGTCACTCGTTCATTCAATAAGTAAATATTTATTACATGGGTAAAAGGTGTCCTGGGCCCTGGAAGATACAGTGGAGAAAAGGCAAAAGTGGGCTTAACTCCACAGAGCTGACATTCTAGAGGAAAAGACAGGTACTAACTTCACGCCGTGGTATGTGCTGAGAAAGAAAAATATAATAGAGTAACTGAGTGGTGGCAGGGAGGGACAGCATGTTCAGGGGGGCAGCTATTCTAGCTGTGCTGATCAGGGAAGGCCTCACTGAGGAGGTGACATTCACCTGAGGCCTGGGGGACCATTCTAGTCACATATAACAGAAAATTCAACATAACAGTGACTTAAACATAAATAAGTCATCGCATTCTCTTACTTAGAGGGAGTTGGGGAGATAGTCCATGGCTGATGTGGAAGCTCCATGAAGTCATCCGGGACCACACACCTTTCCTGTTTCTGCTATATTCTGGATGGCTTGCATCTTCACAGCCACTTCTTGGTCCAAGATGGCTGCCAAGTGCCAGGCCTAGGAGCCACATTCCAGGTAGCCAGAAGGAAGAATGAAATCAGAGCACAAAAGGCACACCATTCCCATGAGCCTGTTCTCTACTCTGACATCTCATACAAGACTTCTGATATGACATTGCCTTTCCTTCATCACATGATCTCACGTAGTGCAAGGAAGGGTGGGCAAAGTCATCTTCCTTCCTTCTAGCCACGTGCCCAGCTAAACTGGAGGTTCTGTTTCCAAGGAAGAAGAGGAGACTAGATACAGGGTAGGTAACAAGCAGGTCTTGCTAGACCCCAAATTTTGTCTCTTTGAATTCCAAGACTTTTAAGGGAAATTAGCATCAAAGCTCAGTAATATCCTGAAACCACTCTGCCTTTGCTTACAAATTCACCATAACCGCCTATTCTGCAATTCACTGAGGTCCATGTTTGGCCCTAATAGAATGCCCAACCTCTGCAAACACCTTGAAGAGAGCGGGCTCAGTGAGTTTAGTCTCCTCTTCATGAAGAGATGGGACTTCCTGGCTGCCCTTGAGCTGTCCTGCATAGCAGCTCAGTGCAGACTGTCCCAGCCTCCGCCAGCAGCTGCACCTCCTGCTCATCCTCACTGCCTCCCTCTCCCCTTTCCACAACATCCATGTTTCTGGAGGACCCCTTTCCTTGGCTAGCTCTGACCAGGAAAGCGCTGGAGGCAGGAGGGTGAGTGAGGAGGCGGCTGGGTGGTTGGCACACATTTTCTCCCAAGATCCAAGATGTTGAAGAGGAAGATGCCAGGTGGGATAGATGCACATGAACCCTTCACACGCCAGGGTCACGCCTCGAATGGTAGCGTGGTTTTGGCAAATTACTCATTAAGTAAAGCCTCAGATTAAGAGGTGTAATTACAGTCCCTGCATCTGTCTGCGTGTGCAGGCAGAAGACTGATGTTATCTCAGAGCAGGACTCGGCTCTCTCCTGGGAACTGGAGCTTCCCAGTCTGGGGCCTTACTGGCCCCTTGGCTGGAATTTTCAATTTCACAAGACTGAGACTTTTTAATTCTCTTTTATTTTCCACAGAGGGAGGACAGAATTCACCTCAGGTGCTGATACAAGCCCTGTGGGCCAGATAATGAAGAGATAGAAGGGCAGAGAGCTGAGACGCTGGAGAGATGGTCACCTGCAGCAAGCCCCTACCTACACTTAATGAAGTCCTTCAGAGCCTTCCAAGAAAAGGTTCAAGATCAAAGGCATTCTACTCGAGAGACCTTGCAGAGCAGCCAGTAACAACATGAGTCAACTCTGAAAGGGAGAGAGCCCAGGAGAGCGCAAGCGACAGGGGTGCCTCGCGTTACTCCTCTGCTAGTGGCACCAGGAGCAGCTCTCAGAGCCGTCCCATGGTGAGGTGAGGACTGGTTCAGAGCCAGGCGGCCTGAGTTCAAATCCCTGCCTGGGTACTTACTGCTGGGACCCTGGGCAGGTTACTCCACCCGTCTGTGCCTCAGTTTCCTCACCTGAAAATACAGTCTTCGGAGCGCCTCACAGGGTTGTTCTGGAGAGAAAATGAGTTTGTAATACTTGTCACATAGTTAGAAGGCGTCCACCATAGAGGTCAAGCCTGGTGGCAGATACTGCTAGAAATCATGGATAGAGCCCTTGTCTTTGAACACAGCCATGTTATCAAAATTTTAAAAAGCCAAAGCCACTGATTAAAGGCAGGGCGATGAACCACCGAGGACAGCGCCTGGGGCTAGGTGGCAGGTGAGGCTAGACTTGGGCCACCTCAGTGCTTTTGACCGCCATGGATGATCACGTGTTCACCCTTGAGCCAATCACTGTGGCTTAGGCAATGGACTGCTCTGATTGGTGAGCCCTGGGTCATGGGGTGGAGTCAGCCTCGCCAATCAACGCAAATGACAGTGGAGATGGGGCGGATCCCAACGGAAAACCAGGCAGGTGTGGCCGGAAGGTGGGGCTGGGGGTGCTGAGCAGCCTGGAGAGGCTCCTCCGTGCCGCAGGTGCCTTTGGTCGAGGTCTGCGAGCAAACGCGGGGTCCTTCGCCAAGAAGGGAGGCTTTAACGCGGCCGTGACACCCAGATTCGAGTATCCGAATCCCTGTAGTGGAGAGCAAAGCTGCTCGAAAGGCAGCGCCAATCCTCAGGCCAAGGGTTCGAGGCTGCGTGGAAGGAAGAACTTTCCAGCAGTCAACCCAGAGCCTCAGGAAACAGGCTGCCTGCGAAGGGGGGAGCTGTGTTGTTCCCAAGGTTCAAACAAAAGGTTTGGGTTTGCAGGGATATTGAAGACAGGGTTTTATCATTTCAGGGGGTTAAGCTCCTCGATTGTTTTCCAGACATCTCTCTCAACGTAATCCTTTCCCACGTGCACTATCGGTACTATAATCTATTAAATATTTTTATTTGCATACATTTATGTGTTTCACTTATATACCTGTATTTAAAAGAAATATATACTTGCCAGGGGCTGGGGGTGGGATGAGGAGTTACAGAGGGTACAGAGTTTCAATTTTGAAAGATAAAGTTCTGGAGATGGATGGTGGTGATGGCTGCACAACAGTGTGAATGTACTTAATGCCACTGCGCCATCGCCTAAAAATGGTTAAAATGGTAGGTTTTATGATATGTATATTTTACCACACAGAAATGTCATCATCATAAAATGTAAAAGAATCATTTTCCAAAAAAAGTGGAAGAAAATAGTAAAAACAAAAGCAGTGAAAATAGAATATTTATAGTAAATTCTAGCCTGATACTGTCACCCACAGAGCACTCTGAGCCTGAAAAACTGACCTCTTGTTTTTCAAGTACTAGCAAGTACTAAAAAATTGATTAAAATATATTAGCACTAAACTTTTGACTTTCTCCTTGATATTATAAAATCAACAAGATCGAAAGAGAATTGATCAGGTAAGAGACTTGTCTTGGTGTGAGTCAGTGTTATTCTATACTGTGTCTACCTAACCCCTTAAAGTCATCTTTGAACCTCCAGCAGTTTTTGAATGTCTTCCCTCAGCTGCCAAAGAGGAGCTGAAATTGGGAGTGATGCCCGAGTTCGGAGAACTAAGAGAGCATAACATTGGGCCTTCCCTTCCCCCAGCCCCCATCCTTCTCTTTTCCTCCTGTAACCAAATAGCAACATGTTGATCTGTTTTCATCATGGATGTCCCCATAGACTTTGGATTTTATTTGACAAAAGAAGTCTATTGCTTTAAATTAAAAAAAATGTTTGAAAACTATTGGTCTAGATCTGGGAGGATGCTTCCAACTTTAAAATTACAGGATTCATCATAATCTTCTTCTTTTTTTTTCTTTTTTTGGAGACAGAGTCTTACTCTGTTGCCCGGGCTAGAGTGCCGTGGCGTCAGCCTAGCTTGCAGCAACCTCAAACTCCTGGGCTCAAGTGATCCTCCTGCCTCAGCCTCCCGAGTAGCTGGGACTACAGGCATGTGCCACCATGTCCGGCTAATTTTTTCTGTATATTTATAGTTGTTCAGCTAATTTCTATTTTTTTTAGTAGAGACGAGGTCTTGCTCTTGCTCAGGCTGGTCTCGAACATCTAAGCTCAAACGATCCTCTTGCATCGGCCTCCCAGAGTGCTAGGATTACAGGCGTGAGCCACCACACGTGGCCCCATCATAATCTTAATCATTCTCAAACCAGACATACCCTTTCCATGTTTATTTATTGATTTTTTGTGATGACATGTTTTTCAGACCAAGTTCTCCTTGCTCCAAATCCACTTCCCTTGCTTCTTGTAATTAATCCTATTTTCCTTAGTGAGCCACCCTCCCCTCTGTCTGTGTAGTTGGGGTTGGTCTAGGGCTGTGCATGTGACCTAGGTCCAGCCAATCAGAAGAATCTCATGACCACAGTGGTTGGTTAAGATATGGGTATGTGACACCATTAAAGTTAATATAGGCCAATTCTCAGCAGCTTAAGCAACTGCAGGAGAGATGCTCTCTTTCCCCTGCTGTTGCTAAGAAGTTATAGTGTTGAGCTGGAGTAGGGGCAGCCACCTTACTACAGATGAACAACCTCTACCCCAAAATGCAGCCCACCCAGGTGAATGCAGAGTCGAAAAATAGAGAAAGAACCATATAGTGACATCCTTTGATTTCCTGGATCCAGCCAGGAACTTCAATACTCCAAATTTATGACCCAATAAAACTCCTGGTTTGCTTAATCTAATTTAGGTTGGATTTTCTGTCATTTGCAACCAACGAATCTTGATTGATACAAGCCCCTCTTTCTCAAGAGCCCTTTCTTGAAGCTACTAGTTGACTACTACATGCTCTTGTAAACAGTAAATAAAAACCATTGAACTTGGAAAGGACCCAAGTTTTAGGTCTTTGGTGGGTAGATTTTGTTTTTCCTTAGAATCCAAGGAAGTTACTGCCTAGGGACCATTGTGGATTAAGGTCTTAACCTCAGGCACTTTTGCTTTTTTGTTCCTTTAAATTTGTCTAATACAAAAGCCTCTGTGTGATGCTCCATAGACTTAAAAAAGTGTGAGTCCTCGGGCCTGCTCAAGGTCTGAAGTCCATCATCAGCTCAGTTCTGCCCTTTTGCAAAACACTGGCCTTTTTGTCTCTAAATATGTGAGTCCATTGCTCACATATCTGGCTGTTGCATCCAAAAACAATATTTTACTTTTGGCTTAAGAGCCCATCTCAACATAAACATCTGAGCTCCCGAATGTTGCTCTAACAGCTTGACAACTCTGTAGGTGTAGAGCTGGCTGCCAGCCAATCCAAATTTTTCTGCTTCTTTCTTTTAATATAAACAGGGCCTTTGAAGAACTGTGGATTCATTGAATGAACAAATGAACTTGTTTACATAAAACATGCAGGAGGAAATTTCCACTGTGCTTCAACATATAATTTCAGTCTGTTTTCTGATGGGCCAGCACATTATGGAGATTGTTTTCCTAGACCAGGATGTTGTCTTCCATTTGGTGGCCTAATTATTCACTCCAGTCAGCAAGTTCAAGATTTGGCATTTGGCGAGGGAGGGTGCACTGTTAAATTCTGCTGTGTTGGTTCACAAAGAAGAACTTTTGAATTTGGAGGAAGACCCCTGCCCAGTTATATGAAAAGAAGGAATGGAAATTGCTTGAAACCACACCACAGTGTCTGGTGTTTTATAGAAAGGGAAGCAAAGGTCTTCTGGGCCACTCTTCTGACCCCCCACTCCAAATATGCACCCCAAATCTAGGGATTTACATTAATTTGTAGAAGTCAAAACAAGCAAGGAGGTCACTCAGGACAGGGCTGGGTGGGAAGATTTATGTTATTTGGGGAAAATAAAGGGCGCTTTTCACAGGCTCTTGTGTGGAGCCCTGTGAATCATCTCTTGGTTAAAGACGAGGCCCCTCCCATCACTCGACTTGCTGGTGACAAATCACTCTGGGGGGGATGGCAAGAGTTTTTGGAAAATAGCTTGTGTGACGATGTGAAATCCTGAGCCAGAACATGCTGGAAGGGAGGTGCAGGGCATGAGGTGGCAGTTGGAGTGGGGGTGGAGGTGGCATGAGGAGGAGGTGGCCATGGCAACGTACCCTCAGAGGTCATGGGTGCGTCCGTGGGGGTGCAGAGGTCTCACGCATTGCGATCACCAAGCTGGATGCAGGAAGTTCCCCACCCCACCTTATTGCTACTAACAGGTGCTTTCTGTCTTGGGCTGAGGGTTAGCTGGTTCGGCCAGGAATGGGAAGCAGTAAAGTTGACTTAGAAAGTAAGTAAATAAGCCCTCCATGGGGTTCAATTTTGTCATAATTGAAAAAAGTAGCAAGGGAACAAAATATTAAAAATTATATTTCAAGAAATTTTTCTTAAAATTAAAAAAAAAGATTTGCAATTATTTATTACAAGAGCATGCTGCATCCTGCGAATGGTGACCCATAATGACCAATACCAAGTTCAAGTAAAATTACCAGACTTGGAAGAAAATGAAGAAACCAGATTCTCTGGACACCAGATTGGAATGTCCAGAGGGGATCAAACGGGCTCCAGGCCTGGCTAGGTCCATTGGCTTAAATTATTTCATCAGGACTTGGCCTATCCGACTTTTTATCTCTTATCTCTATTTCCATCGTGTGGCTTTGTACGCAGGCAAATTATCTCCATATGGTGTCTCTAAGAATTTCTCAGTTTATATTATCGCAACGTAAAGTCCAGTATAAAAAGAATGTCTCTCTATTTAACAATGTCAGAGACAGTTTGAGAATTGTGTCTCAGTGGCCACTGGGAGCTAACATAGGTAGCCAATCTAATGCGCAGATTGGCCAGGCGTGAGTCACCTGCTCACAGCTAGGGTCAGCCCAGGACACCCCAGTGGGCTGAGAGTGAGAAATAGGTGGTTTCCCAAGAAAAACACAAGCTCTGCCCTCAAAAGGAGGAGAAATGGCTAAAGCACAGGCAAACAGCTTCTGTCCACCAAAATTCTTAACCCAGCCTCTGCTGCTCGTGAGTCTGGTCCTCAACCTTCGAGGAGGCCCCTTGGGTGGCAGGGGAGGGAGGCGGATGGGTGTGTGGCTGGAAACACGACTCCGTCCACCTCCTTGCTTTCCCTGTTAAAGACTGTTCCTGGTCTTTGTCCTGAGTTTTGGGAGGGAGCTTGCTGGTTGGTGAGCACATGGATGTGCGAGGAGGACATGCTTCCTGACACCACAGGGCAAGCACACGGGAACTCTGAGTTTGAGAGACCCCCACCCCCATCCCCACCCCCAGACCTCGCCCATGGGCCTCTTCTTTTGCCTGGTCGTGATCTGTATTCTGTAATAAGACTGTAGTCATAAGTGTAGCTACTCTGGGAGTCGTTCTAGTGAATTCTGGAACCTGAGTGGCTCATAGGAATCCCCAAATCTGTGGCCAGTTTGGTCAGAAGTGTGGGTGGCCTCAGGACCCCTAGACTTGCAGCTGGTCGCCACTGTGCCCGGAACTTGTAAAGGCTCCACTACCTGCAGGCAGTTAGCGTTGGGATTGCGTGGCCGTATCGAACTGTTCCTCCCTGGCTTCTTTCTGAGGGAACTGCGAGTTAGGACTTGGAAATGAATCCTGGTCTTCGATGATCGCAGAGGTCTGCTCTTAATCCTTCTGCCCTGGAACGGCTCGAGTGGGAAGGGAACATGTTAGCAGCAGGCACAGCTGGGATCATGCCAGGTCTGTCCGCTGCCCCCTGGGCAGAGCGGAACCTTGCTGGCACGTGGGTTACGCAAGAGCTGCTGTTGGTGTTGGTTTTGGGCTGGCCCTCATCCCACCTGGCTGATGAGGGGTGAGGGATGCTGCACCCCTCACTGTCTTCATCCGCTGGGACAGGGCTAGACAGTGTCTGGGGCTGGGGGAAAGAAAACTGCATGAGCCTCAGCCTCTCTCGGCCTCCCCCCAGTTGGTGAGAGACAGCTGCCTTTCAGAATTGTTCTGGAATAAAAATTGTGCATCTGACCTCACCTTCCCTTGCTCTCTATCTTTTTGGAATCTAAGTGTGGCAAGTAGGGGCCTACAAGGACACAGATTCCCTGAAAAGCCCTTGGCTAATTCTGGTTTATGCTGTTCATCTTGCATAGGCATGAGAAATAGTATTTCACGCATTTTCATGCATCCCAACCAGTCACTGATCTATCATAACTGATCTACAACAGGCTTATAACATGCATAGTAACCAAAGACTGGGAACTTTGTCCTCGAATTCCTCTGACTAGGACTTCTTCCAGTAACCAGAGTGCCAGTATCATTAGCAGACACTTTTCCATTTAGCAGCTAAATGGCAGGTCTGTGGGGCACCACTGAACTGTGTTTGCTTTTATGGGATGGAAACCTGCTTGGCTCTAGCTCTGCTACGTTCAACTTCAAAATATTTGCTCTTAAATGGGTTAACTGTTTTCTCCTGACCACACCAAAGCTGGCAGCAAGGGATGGACAGGCAGCCTTGACACTCATCTTCCCAGGGACGAAAGTCATCCATCATCGTGCAGTGGCCGCTGGTAGGCCAGGCTGGGCTCGGCCTAAGAGACTGCAAAGGGAGCCAGAGCCACTGAAAAGGCACAGCCTTGGCCCCTGGCAGAGAGAGAGGGCGAGACATACTGCGGCTTCTGCCTTCCTCCACCACTACCCTCCCCAGTCCCCGGTGGTGCCTTTGATTGGCCAAGCCTGGCCCAACACCCAAAGGCAACAGAGCCTGGAGAAGTGGGGGCCAGGCCCCCCAGGACACAGAGCACGGCAGGAGACGGGCAGGCAGTGGGTCTGAGGACAAGCAGGCCCATGACCTGTGGCCTGCAGAGAGAGAGCACGACACAGTTTAAAGAATGGGCCCCCCATAGAACTGGGCCTCGACTCCACTCAACGGAGGGAGTGTACATTTCTGAAGCCTGCTAGTTCGATACAATTCTTCCAGGAGCCTTTAGTATCCTTCCTTAGAAGAGGCTATTTTTTTCCCCAGTGAGGCTGACCTCTTGTCAGTGTTGATGAGCAGAACAATTACATAGTCAGGTTTGTTATGTGGGAAACGACAGAGTTCCAACTCAAACTGACGTTAAGCTACAAATGGGGAGTTATTATTGGCTCAAGTAACAAAAAAGTCCAAGGGGATCCAGCTTCAGGCACAGCTAGATCCAGGAAGCCCTCCACCTCTTGGCTTCCCTCCGTACTTGCGTCATTGTCTGGCAGGCTCTGCCCTTGAACTGACAAAGACGTTCCCAACACCTCCAGGATGAAATCCTACCAGATCAACGCCTCCAGCAAAAACTTCTAGAAAAGTCTCAGGATTAGCACAGATTGGAGCCACCTCGGTCAAGTGCTCACCCATGAGCCAGGCGACGGGCTGAGAGAAATGGAAGAAGCTGGAGAGCCAGACCCGTATCACGTACCAGATCCTTCCACAGTTAGTCAAATCTCCTGCCCGTCCGACGGTGAAGCTAATCCCTCCTTCCCCTGCGCCCAGTCGGCTCAGGTTCTCTGGTCCCTTCCTTGCAGGGCTCCTTTCTCAGAGGAAATAAAGGGACACGCTCCAGCCAAGGTGTCAGAGCTCTCAGAAATGCCCAAGTGCCATGGAGAACTCCCCGGTACAGCCAAGGAATCCTGCCAGGCAGTCAACGGGGAATCAGGGAATCACAGTGACTTGTCCCTTTGCTCAAAAGGCAAAACACTGGTTTGGGCCCGGAGGCGTCCCCCTCCCCTTGCCAAGTAGCCAGGTGTCTCCTGGAGAATCCACTTCAGAACACTGAGCTCACCGGTTCCATTAGGGACATCTCTCGCCACCCCCACCAGGAGCGCCCAGCCTCCGCTGGGAGCTGTTTGTCTCTGACCATGGCAGCTCCAACACGGAAGAGCTCCCAGGGCCCACCCGCCGCAGGGATAAGGGCTCTTTTGTAAGCCATGGAGGAGTGGACGGGAGGGATGGGGATGCCCTTGGTTCCCCGCCCTGTGTGCCTCTGCCCCTCCCCGCATCCCTTCTGCTTCCCGCCGGTTCCTGCATCCTTCCGCACTTTGTGTCAGGTCTCAATAAATGTTTGATAACATTTACGAACAAACATTTCTTGCACACCTGCTCTAGGCTGGGGTAGTGCTGGCCTCCAGGGAGAACGAGCACAAAACAACAGTGTCCTCATCTTTGTGGAATCCCCCACGCAGTCAGGACAAGACGTTTTCAGGAGTCCCCATAGAGGGACATGCTTCTCTCTGCCTCGAGAGTCAGGGAACCGTGAACAGACAACAGACGTGACAAGTGGGCCCTAGGGTGTCATTAGGCCTTTGCAGGCTGCTCGCGGGGTGCACTTCCCCCAGATCTTCCCTTTCTCATCTTTCACTGGGATCCTGAAATAATAGTGTCACCTCATGGTTGGGGACACAAACTCGGGGACAGACTTTCTTTTCAATTCCTGCCTCCCCTACTAGCTAAGTGATCTTTGGAGGATGACCTCAGAGAAATGACTTACCCTCTCCCCAGCCTCAGTTTCCCCACCTGCACAATGGGGATAATATTAATACCTACCTTATGAGGCCGGTGTGATGACTTCATCAGTTACCGGGGCAGCTAGCCACTATATCAAATGACCCCTAAATTTAAGGTGATCAGATTTAGGTTCTCCCGGGACTGAGGGGTTCCCCAGGATGCGGGACTTCCAGTGCTAAAACCAGGACATTTCCAGGCAAACTGGAACAAACCATCACCCTGCTAAATCTCAGTGGCTAACATGATAGAAGTTTATTTCTGGTTCACATGGCTGTTGAGTGGCCACCTTCCATGCAGTGACTCGGGGACACAGGCTCCCACCTTCTTATGGCTCCAGCATCCCCTTGGGCCCTAGAGTCCTCCTCTGGGTTCCTGAATGCTGGCTGGCAGAGGAGGGAGGAGAGACAAAGAGCTTGTGGACTCGGAGGTTTCTCTGGGCCAGGGCTGTAAGACGCTTGCATCACCTCCA
Source organism: Mirza zaza (assembly GCA_008750895.1). Taxonomy (NCBI): domain Eukaryota; kingdom Metazoa; phylum Chordata; class Mammalia; order Primates; family Cheirogaleidae; genus Mirza; species Mirza zaza. Next base: position 4,355 of record VSMD01020005.1, on the reverse strand, counting down.
ACCACGTGGACTTGGAATTTAAGTCCCATGGCAGCACCTGCCTGCACAGGAGCCTGGGCAATGTGGCTCTTTTGTTTGCCCAGGAGGGAGAGGAACCTGCTTTAATGCCATACTGGTTTCTGCCACAAGAGTAAATGAGTTGAGGAAAGTAAAGCTCCTAGGACAGTGACCAGCATGTACTAATGTTATGCATGATTATTTTTTAATTTTTATGTTTATTTTTTTAAGACAGGATCTCACTCTGTTGCCTGGGCTAGAGTGCAGTGGCATCATCATAGCTCACAGCAACCTCAAACTCCTGGGCTCAAGCGATTCTCCTGCCTCAGCCTCCCGAGTAGCCGGGACTGTAAGTGTGGGTCACCGTGCCTGGCCAACTTTTCTGTTTTTTGTAGAGACAGGGTCTCACTCTTGCTCGGGCAGGGGCCTTGGGAATCTTGCATAACCAGGCCCCAGCATCGTGCCTGGCACATAGTAGGTGCTCAGTAAATATTATAGAAAGAGCGGGGCTGGGCCTTTCATGCAGAAGCCTCTTTCTCCCCATGGCTGGATCACCCCTCAGTCTCCTCTCACACCCTTGCCCCCAGTCCCGGCCTCCCTCCTGGCTCTCACATCCCTTCCTGGGAGCCCTGGGCCTCCTGGCAGCTTCACTCATTCCAGACTGACCGCTGGGGCCGCCCTGGCCAGCATCCTGCTGCAGAAACTGCCTCCTGGCCCCTTGTCCCCACCCCCATCTCACGCTCCTAGTTCCAAGATGTGTTTTTCTGCAAGTGTAATTAGCACACATTCAGCAAACACCTTATGTCACAAATTGTACCAAGCTTGGCACTGCTAGACTCTGCGAATGGTTTCTGGGCACAAAATATTTATGAATCACATTTCTGTGCATGTGGCCAACAGGTGAGAGTCACAAGGATGGGAGGGTGACTTTTCTCCCAGCATGCATCCCTCTCTGCTATCTCTGGGGTCCTCAGTGCCTCCTACCCACTTCCTGTCCAGAGGGCCTGCAAGGTTTGGGAGGAGGCCCTCCCCAGAGACCCAGCCACAGGGCTCTCCTGGGACCCACACCAGGACGTGACAGACTGGGCAGCGGGATGTAGAGTGACAAGGAGAGGAGAGGGGACGAGTCCAGGGGACAGGGCTGCGCAGAGGATGGGGCTGGGAATGAGTCCTGGGTACCCTGCAATTCCTAGACTCCCAGAGGCAGGGGAGGAGCCAGGCCGCACGCCAGCCCTGCCCTTGTGTTTTACCAACAAGGAAACAGCTGGTGGCTGGAGGTTCGAGGCCACACATTTGCAGAGGCACAGCTGGAACTGGAACCAGGGCACAGCAGGGCTTTGGGGCCCCCTCTTTGGACTCCCACCCTCGGTGTGCTTAACCCACACCCTGCAAGACCGCATCTGTATGTGTTCGGCAAAGACAGAGGCACAGAGAGACGGGAAGAAGGAATGACATACACAGAGCAAGAGAAAAGGAAAACAGTCACTGAAATGTGAGCACCAGCCCTGCTGGCACACAGGGCGGGACCATGCCTTCTTCTGGAGGTCTAGGGGTACGAAGAGGATGACGTTCCAAAGAGGGTACATGAGGCACAGACCGTGCATGCTGAAAATTACCCTTGACACCCTTCATTGCCTGTAAAGAACAGTCTGGCCTGGCCCAGCTGCAGAGGCGCCTGTGCTGGGGGTTTCATACTCTTCAGTCGCCGTCTTGAAACCCTTACGGTTTTATGTTTGACCTTGTGTTTTGCAGGTGCCATCCAGTGGGACAATGGGGCATGCCTGGAGCCTCAGCCTACACGGTCCAGTCCTGTACCCCCCTCCTCTCCCTGCACGAGCTCCCCTGTTCCCTGGGCCCAGCCCCACGCGGCCTCCCTCCAGGACCCCTATGCTGCAAGTGCTGTCATCAGGTGGCAGCCAGGGGCAGGTGCAGGGAGAGCCGCAGTGGGCAATGCACTTACTTCATGGCATTTCAGAGGGGCGTGGTGGTGGCTGTGCCCCAGGCCGACAGCTACAAGTTCCCTACACATCTTTCAGTTACTGAACCGTCAATTCTTGATTTTTTCCTTATGCCATTTTGAATTGGGCTTGTATGGCTTCAAACCAAGAGATTTCCATGGACTCTTTGGGCAGTCAGGGCTCTGCTCACAGCACCTCCCCCTCCCCCACCACATCAACATCAGATTTTAGGAAATGGTTCTATAAATTTCTTCAAGCAGGTGGCAAGAGCTGATAAGTTTTCATGTGTTACCACACCTCAGCAGAGCATTGCCAGGAATGTGGACATCAAAGAGAGGGAAATTAGATATATTTAAGGGGATCCACGGCATTTTTTGTATCAACACTTTGATGCTCAGAGAGGGCAAGGAACTGGCCCAGGGTCACACAGCAAGAAGCCTGGTGCCCTGACTCAGGTTCCTGCTTGGATTCCGAGTCACCTTGAATGTGATCTTGATCCTCCCCAGTTCTAATCATGTGACCCCCTGCTGTTTTCTCTGTCTCTGTCTCTCTCTGCCTCTCTGTCTCTTTGTCTCTGACCCTCTGTATCTCTCCTTCAGCATACATCACATGATAAGTGTGTGAACAAAATGTGGAATATTCATACAATGCGATATTATTTGGCCATATAAAGGAATAAAGTCCTGGTACATGCTACAGCATGGATTAACCTTAAAAATAAGCAAAAGAAAAAAGCCAGACACAACAGGCCACATTTGGTATGATTCCATGTGTATGAAATGTCTGGAACAGGCACATCCATAGAGACAGAGTGGATTAGTGGTTGCCAGGGACCGAGAGGAGAGAAGAATAGTGACAGCCGACAGGTACGGGTCTTATCTGGGGACCGATGAAAATGTCCTGCAATTAGCTATTGGTGATGGTGGCACAACTTTGTGCTTCTACTGAAACCTCTAAGGCCCGTGCACAAGGCTCACAACCTGAGGCAGGAGAGAATTGCTTTTGAAAGGGTGAATTTTATGATGTGTGGGTTATATCGCAACAAAAAGATTATTTAAAAAACACCATAGCATGACTTTGCATGTGCCCTCCCGGTTATACATTTAGCATTATTGCAGCTGCTATGCAAGTCCTGTAAGCAATGACTGCACAGGGTTAAATACACAAAGCCACGACACTGTTCTCTGGGCTATTTACCAGGTTCTTAAGGCTGATTTTGACGTCATAGATTTCAGCTTTAGATTAGCTGCAGAGGCTGGTGCCCAGGTATGATGCCAGCCCCCGGCCCACCAGTGCTGGCGGGGAGAAAGCAGAGACTCCGAAAGATAAGAAATAGACCCTATTCCTGCATTCTGAGCAGAGGTAGGGCCCTGGGGGCTCTGAGCAGGTCTGGCCTCCCCTTTTTACTAACAGAGATGAGCACTTGTTAGTGGTTAATGACTCTGAACCTAAAACTTCTTCACTGATACAATCAGAAGATTGAAAATGAATTTTAAATGGCCTAATTCTAGATGGGCTAGATTATTATCTAACACTGTTTGCTGGACCCCTTCGTCTTGTCTTGAGTGCAGTGAAGGCCCAGCTGCACGTTAACCTTAGGCGATTTCAGGGGCATGTGTTCTGCTGAGGTTAAAGGAGCCCAGGGCCAGCCATCTCCGCCACCCCCCAGCCCTGGGCCCGGCGCGAGCTGGAACAGCAGCCAGCTCGGCTTCCAGGCTGTGCCAGTGCCCGCTCTGCTAGTGTCCGAACGACTCGCCCAGGTGGACGCAATTCTGTTCTTTGAAGATGTATAGCGTTTCCCCACAGATGACTGGCCCCTACAGGCAGCCGGCCCCTTCCTCCGGGACTCAACTGAAAATAACTGATGCCTCTTCCCGAGGCCGGAGGGAAGTGCTGTGTGCGCCCCCCGGGGAAATGCTGCACCCAGATGTACCGAACTCAATGGCATCGTCAACCCCGCGCTTTTTTATCTCATCCACCATCCTTAGAACATAGTCCTCGCTATGCCCTGGGGGCCCGAGTGGGGGACCCTGGGACAGCTCCCGTTCTGGCTGTCAGCTATTGAGCACGCACGGTGGGCCGGCCACATGCAAACGCCTTGCCGACAGCAGCTCATGAACACTCACGACATCGCCAGGAAGCGAATGTCAGCACCCACACTCAACACCCGAAGCCACGGTGGCTCGGGGAGGCTACTTAAGTCACCGGAGACAGCAGAGTCGGCAAGGGCGGCAGCCGGGATGTGAGGTCCTGAGACGGCCCCTTAGCGGTTTCGGGTCACGGCCAACTGGCAGAGAGGGCCGCGTGCAGGTGCGCAGCGCCCACTCCCGCCAACAGCCTCGTCCCGCACTGGCCTCCTCCCATACAGGGCATGAGCCAGAGAGAGTCTGACGTTCCCAC